>JZKD02S0110152.1:356140-407618 GCA_000966675.3 Picea glauca | reverse complement strand
AAAAGGAAGTGACATAAATGGTATAAATAAATATCATTATACATTCATTTGATACAAGTCAAATTTCAGAGGGAAGAAGAAGTAAAAGAAGGCCGGATTTCAAGGGAGGATGAAGACTTTTGGTGATGTGTTCTAAGGTATGTTATTTTTAGGTTATCTTACCATTTTTGCTATAACTTTTTTTCTAGAACGATTCAGATGGTGAAATTGCTATGGTATTGAGAACACATATCAAGGTACCTTTGGTAAAAATTTAAGCTCTTTATTCTCTATGATTTTGGAGATACACTCTATGGAATATAGCGTTGGTGACCAGTCCTGAAACTAGTCAATAAACAGTTGTTCTGGGTAAAATAGTCATAACTTTTTCATATAGACTCCAAATTAAGTGGGCCCACTTCCATTGGAAATATTACGGACTTTATTTTCTTGTATGTGAGTTTCAGAATCATATGTTAAATATTTAGCGTGGGGCATGCTGTACAAGTTGGGTCTTCTGAACAGACCAGAATTGAATAAAGTCTACCATTCTTTCTATAACCTCTTTTTGGGGAGAATTCAAGAAGTGAAAATTAGAGGAGTTTCAGAGAATACATTGAGTAACATTATATATAGGATCAGATTACTCCAAGAATTGAATAATTGCAGAAATTGAAGAAGTCTTAGAAAGCATTATCAGGTTCTATGTGATGATTGGTTGATGGTGATGATTTAATGTAAAATTTTATTATCTCTCATATATTCTTGGGTGGAAGGAAGGGGCAAGGATAGAGAGTTCAAATATCTTTTGATATTGGAGGATTGCATATTCCTCTTGGAGGTTTATCCCTCCCTTTACATTTGGAAGTTGTAGCTACCTTTGGAAGTTATTACTTCCCTTGAACAAAAACTATTGATTATTTCCCATATATTGTGCATGGTGTAGTGTGGTGTATTGGTGTAACTCTTATACTATTGTTCATTTCCCATTGGATATAATTGAATGGTTTAAGTATAAGTTTGAAAAGGTTTTTAAATTTTACTTGACACTGATTCACCCCCCTCTCAGTATCAACATTGCATGTAGTCTGAATATGTCCTTCGTGAATATGTTGGTGATATCTATTTCCTTGCAAGTCGATTTGACAGGAATAAAATGAGTGGACTTGCTCAATTTATCCACCACTACCATAATGGCATCATTCTTCCTGGTTGATGTTGGTAATCCAGTGATGAAATCCATGTATATGGTCTCCCATTTCCATTTTGGGATCGGTAGAGGTTGTAATAATCCTATTGGGTTCTAGTGTTCTACTTTAACTTGTTGGCATTCTATACACTTGGCCAAATACTCCGCTATGTCTTTCTTCAATACCGACCAATAGAATTGTTTCTTGGTGGCCGTGATCATTTTCTGGTATCCTGGGTTACCAGTGTATGGTATTTTATGTAGTTCATCCATTACAAATCTCTTCAAGTCATCACAATCTAGAATATACAATCTGATTCTGTAAGTTAGAAGACCTCCATCTAGCATCTGGTATCCTTCATACTTTATCCCTGCGGGTTCTTGCTTCAGGTACGAGGTCATGGTCTAGAAAAATGCATATACTTCTTGTGCATTCCTGACTCTTTCCTTGACATTCGTCTTCCAGGTGCTCACCACTGCCAGGTGAATTGTTTTCATACTTCTACTAAGGGTATTGACCACCTTATTTTCCTTTCCTTTGATATTTTTTATTTCGAAATCAAACTCGCTAAGGAGGGCCATCCACCTATCTTGTCTAGCATTGAGTTTTGGTTGGTCAAACAGGTGTCGCAATCCACAATGGTCTGTCATAAGTACAAATTTCCTACCCATGAGGTAATGCCTCCACATTTTCAAGGCATGCACTATGGAGGTCAACTCTAGATCATGGGTCACATAGTTGACTTCATCCTCATTCAATTTTTGAGATTCATAGAAGACTATGCTTCCTTATTGCATAAGGACTCCTTCGATCCCTTCCTTGTAGGAATCTATGCACATGAGGAAGTCATTTTTGGGATTGACGTTCTTCATCACAGGTGCATGGGTTAGAAGGAATTTCAAGGATTGAAATCTTTCTTCACATTCTTGTGTCCACATGAATTCATCTCCCTTCTTCTAGAGGGCAGTGATTGGAAAACCAATCTTGGAGAATCCTTTTATAAATATCCTATAGTATCCTTCTAATCCCATAAAGGATCTGATATCCAAAACGTCCTTTGGGGTAGGCCATTCCATGATAGACCTGATCTTGTTAGGGTCTACTGCTACGCCTTCTTCAGATATGAGATGGCCCAAGTAATGTATTTGTTTCTAGAAAAAATCACACTTTCTAAATTTGGCATAGAGATGATGTTCTCTTAGCACTTGAAGCACAAGTCTAAGATGTTCCTCATGTTCCTCTCTATTCTTGGAGTAGATTAAGATATCGTCAATAAAAACTAGTACAAATTTTTCTAGGAATTTGCTGAGCACATTGTTCATCAAGCACATAAAAGTGGTAGGGTCATTGGTTAATCCAAATGGTACTACCACAAACTCGTAGTGACCATATCTCATCTTGAAAGCGGTTTTGTGGATGTATTCACCATTGATTCGGACTTGATGGTATCCAAATCTCAAGTCAATCTTTGAGAATATGGAAGCATCTGCCAAATGATCGAATAAGTCATCGATCCTGTGTAAGGGGTACTTTTTCTTTATGGTTACCTTATTGAGTTTTCTATATTTTATGCACAGTCGGAGGGTACCATCTTTCTTCTTCACAAGCAGGACAGGTGCTCCCCATGGAGACACGCTGGGCCGGATATAGCCTTTGTCCATCATTTCTTTTAATTGTAATTTAATCTCAACTAGCTCCTGATGCAAGTTTTATCGAAAAGTCAATGTCCCTTCTCGAAGGTAGACCCGATACCTCTTATGGAAACACATCTCTATATTCACTTAGTATGGGGTGGTCTTCAAGGCTTGGTCTGCCATCCTCAACTAATTTCAACACCTGTATCGCATATAGTGGACACCCCTTTCTGTAATACCTTCTCATTTGAACAGATGATATTTGTCTCATCGAGATAGGTTTCTAGATCCCTTGAAGGGTTATCCTTCTCCCTTCTTCACTTACACATTCTAAGGTTTTATGGTAATAGTCAAGTATAGTTTTATATGTGGCTAGCCAATCCATACCAATCAACAGGTCATACCATCCTAGGGGTAGTATGTTAAGGGTTTCTTGAGTGGGGAATCAACCCATAGTGAATTGGCAAGATGGTATGACCTCCGCCACCTTTACTTTGTTCCCAACGACTAACTGTACCAACTATGGCTTGGCATGTTTATGTGGATGTAATTTACATTTATCAACAGCCTAAGGAGCTATATAACTCAAATTTGAACCAGGGTCAATTATAATAGACACTAGATGGTGGGTGATCATACCTTCCATCTCCACTACTGAAGCTTGGTGGTCGGATTGTTTATTATCCACGGCTGCATAAATTCAGGACATACTACTGGCCACATTATTGACTGCGGTAGATTCTTGGGCATTGTAAATTCTCTTATTGTTCTGTTGTCGATGCGAGCAATCCCTTAGTATATGCTCTTCTCCACAACCCCAACACTTCAAGGGTTCTTTCTTTGGGTTGTCATTCTTCCCTGAGGTTGATCCAAAAGGTTTATTTCTGCTATGGGAGGGGAAATTCTACTGGTTTACACTTCAGAATGAAAATCTCATCCCTGAATCCTTATTATAGTTTTTAAGTATTGGGGATTTAAACTCCTTTTTCTGGAATCCCAAACTTTTCTTCTACTTCTAGCCTTCGCGAGGTTCTATCCGAAGCCCAAATTGTTTATACCAATATATTTCCTTTCGGATAGTGTCTTCTAGGGTCCTTGACTCATCCAACTCAATCTTGTTTTGATAGTCCTTAGGTAGCCCACTGTTGAATTGTTGCACCTTTTCCTTGTCTTCCTTTATGTAGGGTACATACCTCAACAACTCAAGGAATCTACTGACATATTCCTCTATAGTGAGTTGCCCCAACTTGAGTTCATAGAAATTTTTAATCTTTTTGTCAAAATACTTTTCCAACAGATACTTATTCCTAAAGTATTTTTCAAATCGTTCCCAAGATAGGTCTTCTTAATGAATCCCTTTCAAATTATTAAGGTCTTCCCACCAAATGTAAGCATTTCCATTCATCTTGAAAGTGGATACTCAGGCCTTCAAGTTTTCTGAGAAGTCATGGACTCTGAAATACTTCTTTATACCAACTAGCCAGGCCTCTGCTTCCTCTCCCCTCTTTATCTCACCATAGAAAGAGGGTGGCTTTGCCTTCTTGAATTGTTCGAGATTATGAATTTTGGAATGCTTTTGTTTATTCTCTTTTCTTTGGAAATGTGAACTAGTTTTGCTACTAGAAGATCCCTCCAGGTTGCCAGTTTTATTTCCAGAGGAATCATCTGACGCTTGTCCCCTATCTTAGGGGTTGACCTTTCTTGAGTTTCTATTCCTATTGTGGCCACGTTTTTGTATCTCAGGTGGAATTCAACTCATCTTTGTCTATCGTCTGTCCACATGAATGGTGTCATGCCCATACTACAGTTGTCTTTGTATGTCGGATAAACTCTGCAGCAAGAATACATTAATTTTTGTTTTCTTCTCTTGTTGTTTTATCAACCTCTCATTGTCAGCCTTCCAGCTCTGTAGCTTGGCCATGAGACTCCTCACAGTCTCATCTAGATCTAGTGGGGTATCTACCACCCTCCTTTCATCAAACTATTCACCTCTATCGTGGGAGCCATCCCCCACTTCATGGAGCATCATTATTCTATACGTCTGTAGTTTTTTTGTGGTTGATTGTCCTCTTGCGTGTAGAAAAAACACTTTTTGTTAGCCAAAATTATATTCATTCACAACCAACACTTAATTCACATTTCTTAAACCCCATCAACTCAAATGTTTCCAAGGCACGAGATTCACCTATGTGAACATAGGTTGTGACTGCATGCCTATAAAAATGCACTTCGCATTTTAGGACTTCAGGACTTTTGCAATCTAGTCAACCTTAACTCTTGTTTCCTAAATTCCCAATCTGCAATTTTTTTCCAAGGGTAGATATACTATCCCGTGTTATCCCCTCGATCGACTACTATGATTATGTCATGATTTCACGTATCGGGATAATGAACGTGAGCCATCTCTGACTCTTTGTTCCTAGAAATCCCAGTCTTCAATAGCTCCTCCCTTAATATTCCACCGACATGACCATTCATAATGAACAGGGGGTTAATATTCCAAACTCGTCAAAACTTTTCATTTCACAAAGTTGGAACACAACCAAATCCTATATTTCTAAATCTCAAACCCCAAACTCCCAATATCCCTGTGTCAAAATCAATGGTCATGGCCCTCTTGTGATCTGACAGTTTAGATCAAATTGTGAGTTCAGGTCTCGCGAGTTCATAAAACTCTACCCTTTGACTTCCTTTAATAGCAGGTAAGCGAAACGATGATCCTTCTCCTCGTATCCTCTATCAGTGGATGGTTATGATCACTTCAGTACTCTCAGGACTTTGATGAGTCCACTCTCCCACCTACACAAGGGTTAAGATTGATGCTCAAGGTAGCTCCTGATGGATCGTAGGACCTACGGTCCTGATTCCATCTCTACTTATGAAGACTGAAGGGGTCGAGGAGTTAACACCTGCACTCCTCCTCTAGATCCATTAGTCATGACAGACCTGGGATACTTCCCAAATGATCTCATCTATTCATCTACCAAATGAAAGGATACTCTCTTTTGATAATTAGACTCGCTATCCTTTCTGAACTTGGGAAACAATATTCAATATCTCGGAGCTTCAAACTCCCATGACCCAAAAATATTTGAGAGATAACCCTTCTTGCACATGGTTTCTAGACTTGGGACACATGAACCTTCATATGGTTCTTGGGCAATTACCTATAATCTTAGTTGGGTTTTTGGATAAGGGCTTGGGTACTTTTCAAAGTCCCTAGGCTACTGTCCTAAATGAACTTCCTTCCTAACTCACCGAGTTATGAGCTATGACACTGGGGCAGAGTAAGCTCATGGGTTTACCTTAGTAGTAGCCATACCAAGGAGCTTACTCCGACTCTGATACATGATGCAATTCCCTGGGGAAAGTGGTTTCAGGGGATTAAACCAAAACATCATGAGAATCAGGAAAATGGGACGATTCTTAGTGGAACGAACTCATGCTCTGGACTTACTCAGTTTATACATAAACTAACTATGGCATATAAGTATACACATGCATTCATTATTTCCAATCTAAAATGCCAGAAAATCATAGCATACAAAAAGCATTTATGGGTGTATATACATGAGCATGTATCCATGATATTCAATTCAAAATACAAGACATAAAAAACTTATCAAAACCACAAGGTGTGATGTGACTTCTGAGAGGGGTGCTCATTTCCACCCAACTATAGGCTCAGTCACTCCCAATGGATTTATCACTAGCCACCCCCAAGCTTAGGCAAATATTCTCTGAGATTCCATCTCTTACTTCCAACTCAATAGAAGTTAGGGATGAAGGTTAATCTCCTTCTCCCTGATACAGAAAATACACGAGGACAAAGGTTACTCTCCTTCTCCTGTCTTGATCTAGGAGTTGAGGTTCTCCTCTGAAATATCCTATCCTTACCCTCTTCCCACACCCACTCTTTCTTTCTTTCACCCCCCTGCAAGATTGCGTGTGTCACAAATTTCTCGTCCGTGGTCAGGTCTGATATCTTTACAGATGGGTGGTCTGCCCCATCCCCTCATTAAATATTGAGGATCCTCCCCACCTACCATCCTGATGGAAATTCATTCCTAGGTCAAAGAGTTGTTTTGGTATTGAGTAAGTAAAAGACAGTAAGGTACTGGTTCGGTGGAAGTTAACGCAACCATTCTGGGTCCCTTCCAACACATTTTCATTAGCCATCGTTGTCTCTTTTAACACATCCCTTTCCCAGCAGTCATGTAACACATATTCATAACATGATTTACATCCATCGACCTTTTATACAAAGGTCCATGAAATCAAACATTCACACCTTTGAGTTTCCCATAGTTCCTGGCCAATATAGTTATATTTATAGACTAGGGGAAACATGATGTTACAACAACACAAGAGTCTACCATGTGTCATACATTTTTATCATTTTTAGCAACCACTTGGGGCCTATCAACGTGTGCCACATGGCACCACCCAGGATCTTCCACATGGAAGGATGACAATACAACATGTGGTTTTGAAGTGGCGAACACCATGTGGCAATGTGATAGGAATAAGGGTGGAAACTGATCAGATAGGGTACAACAAATAGAAAGGTTCCAGGTGGCACTATAGAAATGCCAAATGTGGGATGGAATCTGAACAAACAAACAAACAATATATATATATATATATATATATATATATATATATATATATATATATATTAAATGTCTGACTTACTGGCGTCGAATCCAGTGACCAGACATGATGGTAGCAACCATAAATGACAACATATTCCACCTAAAACCCACAAATATGTTTCATTCCAACCAATTCGACAGAAACATATGAACCAAATATGAAAACACATTAATGGCACTTATACCATGCATATATGACATCATATATTTGGTAGGAGGTCACAATGAAAATATGGTTTAAAATTCCAATGGCCCATTATATATATGATATGGTTGTAATGGATGGTAAAAGGGGGAGGCCCATGGATTTGACCCAAGGACCTCCCCAACCAATATCTTTAGTTAACATTGGATTACTAAAAACCAAACAAACATGTTGTAAAGTCCATCCTCGATTTTTATTTTAAACACCAATTCTTCCATGTGCTCGGGAGGGGAGTTATGTGTGCACCGACATATGTAAAAGAATAGAAAATTATGTAGATTCATCGAATTTAATTCATGTTGTATGAAAACTTTACGAGGAAGAGATCCCATCAGGGTCCTAGAGGTGACTTGTTCTATTTAAGATGATTTGATGGTCAATCTTAACTGATTTCATGCCACGATCACAATGATGACATCTATATCTTCATCAAAGATGTGGATCAGAAGGCTTATTGCAGAAAACCCAATGTAAGCATGGTGATTTTGTAAATTTGGTTTGTTTATTATATTTTGCAAAATATGTATGCATGATATAGCTTTCTATGATCATCGATCCCCACAGTAGGGTAGAAAGTCTTGGTTTAGTGTAGGAAACTCGTCAATTGTGAGACACATGTAATTCCAATGATGATGCTTGAATCTAATCAGTTGATTCAAAGAGTATCATGGTTTCCCATTCTAAAAGAGTCCATGTTATGCCATATCTTGTGAGAGATCAACCTTCAAGGGAAGAGATCATCTCTTTATGGAAGAGACATTACCACTTGTCGTGAAAACCTAGTCCTTGTATTTGAGGGGAACATATCATTGTCACATGTTCTGAGAATCATCTGTGTGAGAACTTTTCCCTTGGATTGTCCATGGATATTTGCCTCATTTTATGAGATACTTTGCCATATGTTGTGAGAAACTTCTCTTTACACATAAGAGAACCTCTTCAATGTTGTCACCGAAAGTGGGATTACAACCCTTTTATTTGTAAAGGAGAAGCATAATTTACAGAGGATAATAAAGTGGCTAATCGGTTGAGCGAAGCTCAGAGATGTAGCCCACCAAGGGTGAACTCAGTTAACAATCGGTGATTCATTGTCCTTATGGTTGACTACTAATATCATGTTTTCTATGCTTCCTTATTTTTGCAGTTAAGTTGTTGGATGCATTAAGTAAATCGCACATGATATTTAATAAGCATATTTACCAAGATTAATTCAATTTGGATTCAAGACTTGTAATCCCTTCAACTTCACCCTTTAACACAATCAAGTCAATAAAAATGATCTTAGGTATGACCTTTAATGGAGTGGCATAAACCCGAGTAAAGATTGGTAATAGGGTTACCCCAGTCCCATATCAGGAAGAGATACACAAATGAATTTGGTTCACAGTGAAATGGCCAACCCCCAAGACAATCAATAACAATGATTAAGAATCAAAAGCATAATGTGGGAGTCCCCAAAGAAGCTCATATAACCCCCTCTTTCTCTCGAAAAATTCCAAGGTGGGTAAATAAAATTAATTTAAAAATGTAAATGCTTAGCCCTTAATATGTTTGGCCTCTCGTGGAATCATATCCTCCTATAACTTTTTTCCTTGTAAATGTAGAAATTAGCGATGTATTTTATTATTTACAATGATCAAAGTATTAATTTTCCTAGGAACCCATTTTCAATTGTTCAAGCATTCCATCCTTTTATCAAATAAAAAAATTACATTATTAATATGGGGACTCAAAAATGGCATATTACAACCTATCTTCCCCAAACATATGGTCAGAGAAAATGAGTAAATAGAGTTTTGGAATACATGTTGAGGGTGCATGTCATCAACCCAAACAATGGGAACAATATCTACCCCTGGTAGAGTTTGTCTACAACAATGGTTATCAAGTGTTGGAAAGTTGGTATGGAAAGTTTGTTTTCATTGATGTCAACTCTTGAATATTGATGTCAACCATTGGAGATGTTCGGAATCCATAGATATGTGGTTGAAATTGATGGTGAGTTATTTGTCATTGATGGAGTGGTTGATGTCAATAGATGTGATGGGTTCATTTCTTGAAGTTTGCACGAAGCCCTGTAGTTATGGTTATGTTACCCAAAGTTGGTTGAGGAATATGGAAATAAAGGATAGTGTACATGCATGTAATACACCCATGGATGGATAGCTCTTGTCATTACATTTTCAGTGATAGGTGGTATGACATGTGGTTCCTTACAATTGAGGAGTTATGAGGCCATGAAGTTGGAAGCCCTAAATATGGGTTAAGAAGCCCGAAATATGGGTTAAGAATCCCCTAATTTGTTGCAAGTCATTAATGAAAGGGTATAGTGGTTGTAACAAGAAATTTCAAGAATCCCTAAAGTTAAGGAAAGAGGTTACTTAGGAAACATATACACCTCAAGAAGTCACTCATAAGTACATTGACACACACATTCTATTGAATATATTATAAGTGAGAGAGTGATTGTTATTTGAGGTAAACAAGGAGATATGAGATGAATTTTAGAGGGAAGATGAAGTGAATAAGTCCGTAATTGCAAGGGAGGATGAAGTCTTGTGAGGATGTGTTCTAAGGTATGTTACTTACAAGTCAAATTACCATTTTCACTATAGATTATTTTCTAGAATGCTTCAAATAGAAAAACTAGGAGGATATTGAGAATATATGTCATGGTATATATGGTAAAAATTTCAGCATATGGGTTGTAGTATTTTCTAATATACACTATGTGGACAATAGGGTTTTTGCCTAGTTCAAAAACTAGTCTCAAACATGTGTTCTTGGTAAACATGTCATCATTTCTTCATAGAGGATAAAAATTTAGTGAGACAAAATTAATTGTATAGATTACATTTCATAGTATGTTTTTCATGATGTTAATATCTATATATCAAATATTTCATGAATTCCATGCTCTACAAGTTCTCTCTTTAGAATAACCCAAAATTCAGCAAATTGTAACTTTTTTTTTATAACTCCTTTTCTGGGATTTTCTAGGTAGTTAAACTTGGAGGATTTGCAAATATGATATTGAATAATATCGGGTACAAGTTTCATACCTTTATTCATTACATGCATTGACTAATCCAAAAACTAGTCTCGTGAGACTAAGATAAAGTTTGATGAAGATCTTATTATCTTGTTACTGAAGTTGAGGAAGGTATGCAAGTCTATGATCACATACACCAAGTCTATTACAGAGTTACAAGTATGTTTGTATGCATGTTTTGAGGGTTAAATTTTGATGATGGTATGGTGCATGCTTGAGGCATGTATTTAGTATATTGTTGAGGCATTGGCACATGTTTGAGGCACATATTAGGTGCATGGTTAATGAATATAATTGGTACATGATATTGGGTGTTTGATACATTGTTGAGGTTTCCTTGGTATATGATCCACGTGAGAGGATATGGCTGAGTATCAATGACAAGGATACATTATACATGTTGATTAATGACAGGTTGATAGGTTACATGTTGATGTGCCAGTGACAGTTGCAGTGACAGTGACAATGGTAGAGATAGTGGTAGTGACAGTAGCAGTGATTGTGGTAGTGACAATTGGTATACATTTATATTTTAGGGTGGTAGTATGGGGAATAGAAAGGGGGTTTGTTGTAGGGTCTAGTAGACTTTTTGGACTAGACCCGACGATCGACTAAGAAATAGTCGATCAAACGATGTATTCAGAAGTAGAGGTCAGTCGAGGTACCTGTTAACCGATCGACCTAGGCAATTAAGTAGCTACACCTGCCTGAAAGAGGTATAAATATACAAGCACGTGAAGGTTCAAATAGATTAATGTGAGAGGTTGTATGTAATTTTTTTTTATTTTTCTATCATATAGTAAAATGACTTTTCTTTGGGCTCTCATTATTGTGTATGTCTTGATCTATGTCTATGTGTATGCATGTATCTATATAATGTCTATGTAAGGATATACTTGTAACTCTTCCTACTTTTCCCTAGATTACAACATTGGTTCCATTGTTGGTAGTACTAGACTTGGGCATGTAGAAGTGTACATAAATTCTAACTCTACAAGGAATACGCAAGTGGTGAGAGTACAAAATTGAGAACTACATCATAAGCTACACAAGAAAGAATAAACTCTCACTAGTCGAAGCACAGTCGCAGTTATTTTTAGAGACTCACAAACGATTCCTTGAAGCTATCCTAGAAGCATTATTTTAGTACATTAATAGATGAGGTAATGCATAATCTGAAACTCGATGAGAAGTTAGGCCTAATATTGATGAATGGAGGAAGAAAAAAAATGCACGAATGGCTTGAAAGAATTATTGAAGATTATATTTTAGAACAAGCCATTGAAGATCAGATGTCTCTCGACAAAACAAAAGAAAAATTCTACACCAAATTTTAGAATGGATTTTTCTTCACAGTTAAGACCCTTCTTCATAAATTCCTCCTTGATAAGGGAGTTGGTGACATCATTGAATACCGACCAGTATTAGGAAAACCATTACCATATAGTAACTTCCAAGAAAGAGACGAAAAGTGTAAAGCATTTATTGACACAAAGTGAAAAGATACAAGAGAATCCTAAGACTACTTCTTAAAGAAATAAACATGGACAATGCAACCGACTTAGATTAATTCGAGTAAAAAATGGGGGGCCGATCGAATTTATGAGATGCAATATAACAATAAAACTTGAAGTAGTGTTTCCCATGCCTAAATGTCATCAACAGAGAAGCAAGCCCATAAGAAACCCATGGATATCCAGAAATAATTAGTACAAGATAAGAGGCAACATAAAAGAGAATAAATTTGTAGCTAGTGGAACATAAAAAATTTGATTAGAAAGATGTTTGGGGAATTTTAGCGTGATAGAGCGCATGAGCATTCTGAGCCAGATAGAGATCAACCATATTTGGATATACCAACAGCCTCAGCGCCACCGAAAAATATAGCGATGCATAGTTGAACAACCATTGTTGAGTTTCCATTTTGACACTTCTAATGCCCTATATTACCCCCTATTTGAGCCTATTTTACCTATGCTATGTATATATAATTGATTGTTTCCTCCACAAATACAATTAATGACCCCGTTCATGTGCATAGAGAGATAACTTATGGTTAAGGCATGTTTTGTTTGATTTTCTTGAGTTAATTTGATTAAAATAGTTGATTTTGCATGATCCTAATCATTTGATATTAATAAGCATTGATATGGTACCAACAAAACTGCATAACAGTGATCTGGTACCAACAGAACTGCATAATATTGACCTGGTATTGCCCTGTGTTATTCCGGTACCAACCTGTGCTATTCCTGTACTAGTGTGACTATGCTATTCTGATACCAGTGCAATTGTGTTATTCTGGTACTAAACGACTGTGTGTATTCCGGTACCAATTGCTATTTCCAGAAATCATTTGTTGGAAAATTTTGTTGTTAAAGATTCCAAGATATAAGTTGCATCGAAGTCTCCAAATTGGTTTTGATATCACGATAGACTTCATCACTCATGCACTTCGTTTCATGAGGATGAAGTCCATTCCTAAAGATTTGATATGTATTTCCAATTGTAATATTTTAAAACTATTTCATAATTATCCTTAGCTCTTGATAGTAACGGCTTACCTTCTTTATAAAGGATCTTGTATCGATGATAGAGCACATGAATGATGAATGTAATGAATAAAGTCGTAAGAAACATATGATGCATATTGTTTTTATGTACAAGATGATGGGTTGTTGATCTGATTTACCATTTGAAGAAATACAAACGATATGTTATCCAATTTCTGGGTATGATTAGAATGTTTTAGTCTGTTATCTTTTTAGAGCTTCCATGTTGGAATTGGGAAGGGCCCACCGTTATGATATGGTAATCTTAATGTAAAATATAGCTCAACTTTCTATTCATGTACATGTTTGTTTTATTCCAATACTCAATTGTGTGTGTCTTGTACCTTTTATTTTGATTTCTTGCTTGATTTAAACTATGAATTCATAAAGTATACCTATTGTGTTTGATCTGTATAATTGTTAGATCTTTTGAGTAAATTTTGAATGGGATTATATTAGTGTAAGTTTGATAATTATGGTGCACCAAATCTTGAGTAATTTTACTTAGTTTCATAAACAATAATTTGTGTTGATATAGTTGTAGAGATTTTTAAAATTTTACATTCGTGAAACTGTGTTCTTTATAGAGACTTTCATAATTTAATTTGAAATTTCAAGTGTGTTAATACAGGAACAATTAAGATCCCATCATTCACCCTACATGGACTATTAAGTGGAGAATCTTAATACACCTAAAGTTTCCTGTGTAGGAACAAAGAGGTTCTTTCAGAATTGATTAAGTTATGAGTGATTGACTTTTAAATGTTGTGTGCAGAAATTTTATCACTGTTTTTTATTGTTACAGGAAACAAGATCTGAGTTCATCTCTCCATTTCATGAGCCTCTAATGAACAAATTTGTCACCTAATAAAGAAGCTTTTTCTTAACTGTTTTCTTGAGAGGTTTTATTATCAATTTTCTCTTCTAAGTTTGAAGTCGTGTGAAGCATTTGGATATTCTAAAACAGAGTGTTAGTTGTTGTTAAGAGTAGTAGCTATATATAACTAAGTAAAATTCCATATTTCCACTTCATGAGATTGTAAATGGACAAGGAATTATCCGAGTAAAACCTTTTGAGTGCATGATTGCAAGTTTTTCTTTCTAATTTATGAATTGTGTGAAGAGTGTTATCTTTGAAGTGTGAAAACAGAGTATTGATTTTTATATGGTTTTATTGATTGAACTATACTCATCAGACATAGGAACCTATATGTTATCAATGCATATAGTGCATCAACTCTTTTGATTTTGAATCTCGGTTGATAATTTATGTTTGGTAATATATTATGCAAATAATTGCACCAACATTTTGGCGTCATTGTCAGGGAGTTGTAAATGGTAAGAGGTATTATTTTAATTAGATTGATTTAATGGTTTTGGATTGGTTTGATGGATGAACTAAGGGTAGAGATAAGACAGTAAGACGTGTGGGAAGAGCTCACACATCCACTTTGGTGGGGTTGCTCCAAAATTAGGTTGTCCTCTTCTTTTAATGCAAGTGTGTTTTTCCTTCTTTTATGCAAATTTAGTTTTATTTATGATGAGATAACTTGTGAAAAATGATAACCTGGTGATAGCAGAATCCCAGTAACGCAAGGAGTTCAAGCTTGGTGTGTTTTTTTTTTGCAAATATTTTTAAAATTCAAATATTTAAATGATAAATCATGTTTGAGGTACTGTAAGAACCCCCCGAGTATTAATCCGTGTTGTGAAACATGTATCATCAACCAACTAGAGTAATTCAAGGATGATCAAGAGCTTGAAGAATGTTCCGCCAAGAAATTTCTTGCATTCTAGCAGCAACTAGGATATCCGCCTCTCGGGAAGAGCATATCTTCATAGCATTCAAGAATCTAGTTGTCTCTCCACAACAAGATTTAGAAGTCTCATCAGATTCCTCTTGTCAATTTGTTTAGGAGAATAATAAATCATGGATATAATTCAATGGAGAGCAACCAATGGAACCTGATATTAAGGAGTCCTTAGCATGCCTCTCAGTAGAACTTGTATGTAATCCAAAGACCAATCATTTTGAAGAGGATAATATGCATAACATGGTAGAGGAGGACATTCAGTGTGACCTGAACAAAGAAGAGAAACAAGAATATAGTGATCCTATTGAAATATGGTTTCAATTAGTTATTAGGTCACACCACTCTTTTATTTATTGCTTGATCTCATCATCAAAGAAGTTGGTCCTTCATACTCTGGTATGCATTAAAATTTATCTTTTAAACCCGGGTATGGATATAGTTTTGACCCTGTTATGCACATGCCTTCACTGGAAGTATTCCTATACTTGAAACACATTTTCTTTTGTTCAATTAGAGTAGGATAGTAAATAAATAAATAGATGTTGCAATGCAACCTATCTTTCATACTTTTCATAAATGGGAATGTCAAAAGCTAATAAAGCAATCAGTTTAAGATCTTTTGTTGCTATAGTAGATTTCTTTTTAAAAGTTATGATGATTTGGTTTGGAATCTTATGAGAAGGGAATATCTTCATCCTCCCAATGCACACATAATATTGGAATGGATTCAAAAGTAGAGAAGCCATCCTTGTCAATGGAAGATAACGCTTAAGGAAGTGCTTCATGACCTATTCCTTCAAATTTCTTATATTCCTTGAGTTGTTAAAAATGATGAATTCATGCTTTATCATTGCCTATTTATTTTAAGACCAATATTTCACAAGGATGATAAATTCATTGATTTTTTAATAGAAGTTGAAACTAAATGTTGATTCCAAACTATTTTATTCATAATTATAATTCAACTTTTGACATTTTCCCTAAATTTTTTGTTTTTAAGCATGAATAAAAATACAGTTTTAATTAGTTCTATTGGTTTGTTTTTAGCATGTGTTGACAACTCTTTGAGCAACCCTTTTTTTAGCATCTCACATTGTTTGCATGAGGCCATGCAAAACTTTAGGCATGGGGGAGTGGTTGCTGAAACCTTCATATTATTTTGCAACTTCTGCCGGCAAGGCCAAATCAACATGTTTAGTGCTGGGATTTGATATTCATTTCCAGAATTCTGGTACCATTCTATTCTGGTACTGCAGAATTGCGTTCATCTAGTACTGCAAACAATGTTTTCCTCTGCGTTCATCTAGTACCAAAGGAGAAAGTCTGCGTTCATCCAGTACTGAACAACATTCCTCTACTTATATGGTACTGTTCGCATCCAATATTGATGGTCCCCTGTGTGCTCATCCAGTACCAAAGGAGGAGGTCTGTGCTATTCTGTTATTGAACCACAACTTTGTGCTATTTCAGTACTGAAGCACAACCCTACGTCCATCTGGTACTCAGGTGATCTGGTACTAGTAATAAGGTGCTGGTAGCTCTAATCATATATTCGAGTTTTGCTTCTTGATTTAAATGCTTCAATCAATAGGACGTATAAAATCAACATTTTTTCATTTTACTAAGGAATTAGACTAATTATGCAGTAAACATATGGTTACTCTCAATTATTGCACGCTCCCTACCATGAACTTTTGCAAGCCCTCATATACATCTCCTCGTATATTATCACTGAATTCCTTTGTGAAGTGGTTGTCTCCATGAATGAGAAAAAATCATCCATCATGTCACTTTGTTCCAATACTATCTATTCTAGTACTACAGAAACCTACTCCATTACTTATTTGGTACTGATGCCAAAGTGATATGATCTTTGTCATGTGCTTAACATTGTTTTCACTTTAGGTAATTGGAGGTATGGGCTAATCTCTTCATGTTATTTCTATCAAGGATCATTTAAGTCTTGTGTTGAATTATTTTTACTCTCATGTGCATCTTCCTCCTACATTTCTACACTAACCCTAAATGAATCATCCTTGTTCTCCCTTTAAGAAGATATTTTCACATTCATCCCTATATGATAATGGCTGCACTTGTCTTATTACCTCATCATTTTTAAGAAGTGACTACTAATTGAAATATCCATTGAAATGTGGTAACACCATTATGTCAAATACTAACCTACCTGATTTAAACAAATTTTTATCCAAGTTTATCTTTACAAGTTTTTCTTGGGAGGTATTGATGAAAACCTCATTTGGTGGACCACCCTTGAAAAACTGCAATGAACTTTCATGAGAACCCTAATAGGATTAACTAGAGGGAACTCTTAATCATTATCCGAGATGTTCCATTATACATTGAATAACTGAGATTTAAGTTGAATGTGGATGATGTCACCCTTGGGATAATTGCAAACAATTAATTATGTGCCTAATGAATCTAAAATACTGTCGTACCACCTGCCTTCCTTATACTCTAAAATTGTCAATGAACAATATACACTATTCTAAATCTTTTGAGTAATATAATAAAAAGGAAGTATCAGGAAGTACAAGTAAACCCACCGAGGTCTTGAATAGGCATGCTGGCAGCAGGGCCATGCTTGTATGGTACTAAGGTAAACCCTCCAGGGTACAAAAAAGGCCTTCTAGTAGCGGGGCTATGCCGAGTAAAGGGAGTTGAAAAACATAAAGTGGCACACTTAAAACTGAACAAAAACCCTTGGGTCTCATTCTGAAGCAATCACTATCAAATCAAGGCTAGGAGATGACCTTTATATATCTTGGATGATGTTCTTAAGAACCTTCAAGTATCCACTTTAGAGTTCTATCTTTAACATAAATAGGCTTGCATGAGAAGTGGGACCCTCAGTATATGTAATTCACCTTACCTAAAAAAGAAGAGATTCATCTCTAAAAACTTGGATCAGAAACGAGTTAATCATCTTGGGATGTATTCTTTTATGTGTTCCTCTCTTCAAATGATATCTAAACTATGCTTATATCACTTTTGTTTTAAAGGTAATCTCACCAGGGAGGCCTATTAAGTCAAAGTCATTTAGAAAACTCTTGGCCACTATCCTATAATCCTATTAGATTCACATCCAGCCCTTTCTCCTAACTTTGATCGAAATCATATTAGATAAGACTTAACGTCAAATCACTAGCATATATAATCTATTACTCATGACTCCACTTTGTAATCATAACTACTTTTCCATGAGTAAGAATGTGAAGCATAAGTCAGGAAGTTTATATTGTTTAATAGCAACTTAGGAGCTGAAAAAGGATGAAACTTCAGGAAATGCTTCATCAAGTAAGGAGTACCATCAACTATTGCATGAGGACATGCAATGACTTAAGCATGGGGGAATGTTGAGTATCCATTTTGACACTTATAATTCCCTATATTACCCCCTATCTGAGCCTATTTTATCTATGCTATGTATATATAATTGTTTGTTTCCTCCACAAATACACTTAATGACCTTGTTCATGTGCATAGAGAGGTAACTTATGGTTAAGGAATGTTTTTTTTTATTTTATTAAGTTAATTTGATTAAAATAGTTGATTTTGCATGATCCTAATCATTTGATATTAATAAGAATTTATATGGTATAAACAAAACTGCATAACATTGGTTGGGTACCAATAGAACTGCATAATATTGACCCGGTACTGCCTTGTGCTATTTTGATACTAGCCTGTTCTATTCTGTTACTAGTGTGACTATGTTATTCCAGTACCAGTGTGAGTGATCTATTCTGGTAACAAACGACTGTTTGTATTTTGGTACCAATTACTATTTCCAGAAATCGTTTGTTGGACGAGTTTGTTGTTGAAGATTCCAAGAAATAAGTTGGATTGAAGTCTCCAAATTGTTTTTGATATCATGATAGACTTCATCACTCATGCACTTTGTGTCATGAGGATGAAGTCCATTCCTAAAGATTCAATATGTATTTCCAATTGTAATATTTTAAAATTGTTTCATAATTATCCTTATCTCTTGATAGTAACGGCTTACTTTCTTTATAAGGGATGTTGTATAGGTGATAGAGCACATGAATGATGAATGTAATGAAGAAATTCATAAGAACTAGATGATGCATATTGTTTTGATGTACAAGATGATGAGTTGTTGATTCGATTTACCATTTGAAGAAATACAAATGATTTGTTATCCAATTTTTGGGTATGATTAGAACGCTTTAGTCTGTTATCTTTTTAGAGCTTCCATGTTGGAATCGGGAAGGCCCCACCATTATGATATGGTAATATTAATGTAAAATATAGTTTAGCTTTCTATTCCTGTACATGTCTGTTTTATTCCAGTACTAAATTGTGTGTGTCATGTACCTTTTATTTTGATTTCTTGTTTGAGTTAAACTATGAATTCATAAAGTATACCTATTATGTTTGATCTGTATAATTGTTAGATATTTTGAGTAAATTTTGAATGGGATTGTATTAGTGTAAGTTTGATAATTATGGTGCACTAGATCTTTAGTAATTTTACTTAGTTTCATAAACAGTAATTTGTGTTGAGATAGTTGTAGAGATTTATAAAATTTTGTATTCCTGAAACTTTGTTCTTTATAGATACTTTCATAATTTACATTGAAATTTCAAGTGTGTTAATAAAGGAAAAATTAAGATCCCATCATTCACCCTACATGGACTATCAAATGGAGAATCTTAATACACCTATTGTTTCCTGTGTAGGAAAAATAGGTTCTTCCATAATTGATTAAGTTATGAGTGATATACTTTTAAATGTTGTGTGTAGAAAGTTTATCATTGTTTTTTATTGTTACAGGAAACAAGATCTAAGTTCATCTCTCCATTTCATGAGCGTCTAATGAACAAATTTGTCACCTAAGAAAGAACCTTTTTCTTAACTATTTTCTTGAGAGGTTTTATTATCAGTTTTCTCTTCTAAGTTTGAAGTTGTGTGAAGCATTTGGATATTCTAAAATAGAGTGTTAGTTGTTGTTAAGAATAGTAGCTACAGATAACTAAGTCAAAGTCCATATTTCCACTTAATGAGATTTTAAATAGAAAAGGCATTATCTGAGAAAAAACTTTTGAGTGCATGATTGCAAGTTTTGTTTTCTAATTTATGAATTGTGTGAAGAGTGTTATCTTTGAAGTGTGAAAACTGAGTATTGGTTTTTATATGGTTTTCTTGATTGAAATATACTTATCAGACATAGGAACCTATCTGTTATCGGCACCTATAGTGCATCAACTCTTTTGATTATGAATCTTAGTTGATAATTTATGTTTGGTAATATATTATGCAAATAATTGCACCAACAACCATCAATTGGACGACAAACCAGAAAGTATGGACTACAAAGAATATCGACCAACTTAACATACTTCTCCTTAACTAGAAACTAACCCGTAGATAAATAATTTCTCAAGTGATGACTACAGATCGACAACCAATCTAGAAGATTATGGTATAGAATGGATAACCAGGGAAACCTATGGGATGCACTGATTTTTGAGCCTGAGATAAATGAATTCAAAAATATGATTATCCAAATGAAGTATCCGACCAACATTACCCCCATACCACATCTAATATAAAGATAAGAAATTAATTATATTTGGCAAGTCACATAAACTTCAAAACAACGGTTAGTCGAATATAAATATCAAATCTCTCAAACTAAGGACACATTTTCCATCCTCAAGAAGAAACAATTGTTCTTGGAATACCATCCATTTTAAGACACAAGCAAAAATTGACCTCAAGATTCAATAGCTTATTCAAAGGAAGTAGTATCTCAAATACCAAAGAAACTGAGCATTCCTAACAAGAAAATCAAAATGGGATTCAATCACATACAAATTTATGAAGGAGAGGAGGACCCAGATGCCATTGGTTCGTGTGTGAAAAGTTTTGATATAACAGACAAAGAAAATAAAATGGAACAATTTGGAGCTGCTTTGTGCCACCACGCCTTAACATGGTTCATGAATTACATAGAAAACCAAACTCATTCAAAATCAGAAATAAATAATAGCTTCTTAACGTTATTTAAAACTTAGGATGTCACACATCTAGTGGCCCAAAAGTTAAAATAAATAAAACAAAGACTAGGTGAGTCAGTAAGAGAATATGATAAGAGATTCAAATATATCCTAAGTCTAATCCCGACGACAATTGATCAAAACTTGTGGGTCCAATGATATTTAGTTGGGCTACTTCCATGAATCTATTCGTTGTTATGCTTATATGAGATAACCAACTGTGAAGATGTGCTACAAAAGGCAAAACGATTTGATTTGGATGATGATGTCCCATCGACTTCCACGATGATTGAAAGACCTGAGGAGAAAAAAAAATCACATGCAACAAAAAATAAAAAATCTATCTATATGACGAAATGAAGTATAGTGCATGTGGTGCACTGAGGGGCATACAAAGGATAATTGTCCCCTCAATGAGAGCACACAAACAAAATATGCTCATCGAATTCAAGCACAAAAATATTGTAACATATGTGAATTCTTAACTCATGACCGTGTACAAGAGTGTCCACATAATCTGAAAAACACAAATTGGTGCCATATCTATAAATATTTTGATCACTGAACATCAAAGTTCCATCTAAACACCTGGGATTAGAATAATATATAAAAAGTATACCACACAAAAACCATCGATCAAGAAAACAATTATGGTTGAAGATATGATTACTACGGTGGTCGTAGTCAAGGTTGAGGAGGCCGACATTGATTCGGTGGTCGAGGCCGAGGTCCTGTACGACCATATTGTTTTAATTGTTGGAAAGATGATCACATCAGCATAGATTTACCTATAAATCACATAATTTATATGAAATATTTCAATATATGTGGCATTGAAGATCATTCTCTATAATATTTCTTGATAGTACTCAATAAAATCATACCAAGAAAAAATGTGAACCTACTACACGTAGTGTCCAAGGAAGAGGTGACGAACTCAAAAAACTAACATACTGTTACAAGGTCAGGTGAAGGACGAGATATTCACACTCCACCATAAAATTACCAATTAAATAAGACTAACAACTTCTCAAACCCAGATAAATAAGAGAAAATCATGAGATAACCTCTTAAATTCTTCAAGAACTCCACAAAAGATCAACAAAACTCGATAAGTCAAAATGAAGACACCATCCAAGAATTTTTGCAGCTCCTCAAAGAAAAAAATTTAATAGGTAGATTTTTGGATGTACTCAACATATTAGGAGAATATAAATACAATCAAAGACCGACCAAGGATGCAAATCACCTCACTTATAACAACAAATATTACGATCCACAAGTCGACTTGGAGATCGAGGGAATGGTGGTGAATGAGGTTGTTGTTGATTTTGGTTATCAAATCAATATTCTACCATGAGAAACATGGATACAAATGGGTCAACCCATCCTAGATCCCACATGGAACTATCTTAAATTATTTTATCAAATATTAATAGAACCAATTGGAATATTGAGAATTTTTGACACTCAAATTATAGGAATAATGATTTTGATTAACTTTGAAGTGATCAACCTTCTTGAAGGAATTATAGAATACACAACTCTTGTCAGTCGACCATGGGGTCGACGGATGAAAGAAAATGTCTTTATTAAAAGAGATAGAATTAAATTGAAAGGAAGTGGGAGAAAAATAATTATTCCCCTCGATCCGAAGGAAGGAAAACCGTGGATGGATTCGTGGGATGAATATCAAGAAGCCATATTCCTATATCAGATAAACAATGAACAAAAATATTATATAGAACTGACGACAGAAGGATAAGTTTTGAGAGAATATCCCATGTCAGTCAGGCATAATTTAGACTCCACCTTGTATAACTGGAAAGTTTAGAATTATGAAGCACATGCGAAAGATTGTTGGTCAACTGAAATTATTTCAAAAACGTAGTTGAGGACGTGTTATTCAATCTAGGTTGTACCAAAAGAAGGGATGATTTTGAGGATGCAAATTAATTTTAAAATGTAGAAACCTTGGAGAATATTACTAATCCTTCATATGCCAACCATAAAATGTTTGAAGATATTTTTGCAAAAATATTCAAATTTCTATGGATTTTATATAGTTTGTATAAAATTTTGGCAAGTTTTAAGGTAACATAATTTTATCCTACAAAATTTGGGTGAATCATTTTTAGAATGGTGAATATTTTTTTGGTAAAAACCATGGAAAATTATCCCATGAGTTAAATTTAACCCCTAAAATCATCCCTGAGGTCCAAAAATATATGAAAAAATAACTCGAGAAATTCCCACCCTTAGAACTACCGAAAATAAAATAAGAAAACCCTTACGATATAATGAACTACATGCCCCTTCGACCCATTTCGAAGAGGTGACAAAATCAATAGGATAAAAAGGGAGTCTGCAGATGCTTGTCAAAACTTTCACAATCCAAGTTGCAATATAGTGGGAAACATATTCTTCTAGATTAAAAACATGGACCACTGTGTCGACATAGTTTTTTGAATGATTTAGAGACAATAAATTATCCAAAGCTGTAGATATTCCAACCTTTAAAATCGGCTACGACCCAAAAGAGAAAATTCAACGTAGCGAAATCTAATGGAGAAAAATAGGATATATAGATGAAATGGTACGTCCCCATATGTTTCCAAGTACATTAGACGACATACCAAACAAATGGTATAATATTGAAGAATCTTGTAGCCATACATCAAGATGGGTTGAAATTAAATAAAATTGTGTACAAGACTTCGAATTCAATCTAGAATAAAAAAACTTGAGAGATGCAACACAACAGATAAAAATATTTCTAGAAAATCCTTCACCATTTGTACAAAAAGAAAAAGAAAAGATGGAGGTCGATGGAGGATCTACATCGACATGCAATTTTATATTGGTAGAATGTAAATGTGTTGAACCTACACAAAATATATGTAGCTATAAAATACAACACACATTTGTAGAGAGAAATTGAGAAAGAAGAAGAAGGAGAGAAAGAATGGAAGAATTCTCATTAACTGTAATTAATAATGAATAATTTACACAAGATATACTTTCTATGACTCAATCAATGTGCAATGGAGGATAAAAAGTGTGCCATAGTGGTGATACAGAGTGATCTGGACACACATCAATAGTTACGATAGTGAACTACCACCTATTCTAGTCTCTCAGGTAGTTACGGGAGTGAATTGCCACCTAGCTGAGTTAACTAGTCAACTAGTCTTCAATTAACTGACTGAATAGAGTGTAGTGAGGATTAGATAAAGGAATAAATGGTAATTCACTAGTATGGTGATGATCCCAAGGAAAGTTCACATTATTATGGTGATGATCCCAATGTTGCATGGTGACAAAACTAATGCAGCATCTAAAATCAACTCAACTAGTCAAACTGAAGTGTCAACTAAAAGAGAATATTCTCGATGCGGAATATTCTCTCCTAAAATATAAGAGATTGGATAATGAATAATTATGACTAATAAACAAGGAAAAACCTTAGGAAAAATAAATCCTAGGTGTGTGTGAAGTAACTCCAACACCCCCCTGAACATCACTATGGTGAAAATAAAGAATGGGTCCTGGCAACGAGGCCATGTTAGGTACCCAAATACAAATGATACAATAAAATAAAGTGAGGAAAGAGGGAAAACCTCATGGAAAAAAACCCCCCTCAAGGTACAATGTATGCAAAAAGAAGAACTACAGTTTCTAGGAAACTATGTCCTTCACTCCAAGACGAGTTCGTAGAGAATGGAACTTCTTGTCAGCGAAAGCCTTGGTGAAGATGTTTTTCATCTATTCTTCTTAAGGAAATAAATGTAGTTCGATGATCCCCTCATGTAATAAGTCCTTTATGTATTTCATGTGGATCTTGATGTGCTTTGTTTTCTTCCTATGAAATGGATCTCTGTAGAACTTCAGAGTTCTTTGGTTGTCACACCAGATGACGATCGGCTGGTGAAACTGAATGTCGAAATCAGTGAGAAAATGGTGTATCCACATAGCTTGAATGGTTATGTTAACTAACCCTATGTACTCTACCTCAGTTGAATATAGAGAAATGGAAGATTATTTTTTTCTCAATGAAGAGATAGGCTCAGAACCAAGACTGAGTGACTAATCAAATCTGGACTTGTGATCAATCATATCTCCAACCCAATTAGAATCAGTAAAACCAATGAGATATAATGTATATTATTCTTCATAATGAATCCCAAAGGTGATGGTGCTCTATACATATCGAAGGATATGCTTTGCATCCTTCCAATGTAGCTCATGTGACTCCTACATGAACCTAGAAACTGCACCAACTTCATAGGAGAGGTTTGGTCTGGAGTGTGTGAGATACAACAATCTCCCCACTAGTTGTCTATACAATGTGTTTTAAAATAGTGGAGTCTCACTGCCGTCCTCAAGTTTGACTCCTGATAGGAAAGGATTCAGAGAAGACTTGCAATCTGTCATGTGAAATCTCTCAAGGAGATCTCTTGCATACTTGGCCTGAGATAGTTTGATGCCTGATGCATCCTGACTAATCTCAAGTCCAAGGAAGAAGTGTAGTGGACCCATGTACTTCATCAAAAAACTATCATGTATAATCATAGTGACTTCATTAATCACGGAAGTCGAGCACCCGATGATCAAGAAATCATCAACATACAAAACTAAGAGTAGAAGTGAATCAACCATCCTGAGCATGTAGACAAATGGGTATGATTTACAATGTAAGAAGTTCTATGGCAATAGGTAGGAGTCCATATTGGCATACCATTCCCTCAGATCCTACTTGAGGCCATAAAGGGACTTCTTCAATCGATAGACCAAAGATATGTCCTGCATGAATCCCTATGGATGCTCCATATAGATTGCCTCAGAGAGATCACCATGAAGAAATGAATTATTCATGTCCATCTGATGGACTTTCTATCCCTTGGATGTCGCAATGGAAAGTGAAAATATTATAGAATCCATCTTCGCTACTGGAGTGAAGGTCTCATCATAGTCAATACCATGCACCTGTTGAAAGCCTTTGGAAACAAGCCTGGATTTGTACCTTATAATAAGTCCATCCACTGCGCTCTTGGTCCTGTAGAACCATATGCATATGACAAGTTTCCTCCTAGAAGGAAGGGGAACCAAATCCGAAGTCCGATTCTAGAGGAGGGAGTTGTACTCCTCCTGCATGGCAGATTCCCAAAAAGGATTTTGAGCATCCTCACCATAAGAATGTGGATCTAAGGACTGAACCAAGAGAATATTATTGGAGGGAAATGGTTCAGTGGAAGTGAGTGCAATAGGAGGCTCCTCGAAATGAGATTGAGTCCTCCTAGTATCGATTGGATCACCAACGAGATCCCTTGCATCTTGAAGAGTAGTTTGTGCCCACTTGGGCCTCTGCTATGGCTCTGCAGCTGCGTCTAGATGCTTTAACTCTACATATGACTTTACTGACTTTGAATCTAAATCATATAAGTTCTTTGAATCATAACTCTCATTTGAATAAGATTCGACATGTGCATGCTAATCATATTGTACAGGTGGAAGAATGAAGGTGTCTTCATGCGACTACTGATGTACATGCGAGACACTTTACTCAAATTGGAAACTATGCTCAATGATAATTCAGTCCGAGGAAATATAAATAAGCCTATATCCCTTCAAACCATCAGGGTATCCAACAAAAATACACTCAATGCTCTATGGATCAAGTGCCTTCCTCTTTTCATAGGGAATCTGGGCCCATGCAAGTGAGCCAAAAATACAAAAGTGGGTCACTTCCAGTTTGAGGCCGCTCCAAGCCTCATAGGGGTTCTTGTCCTTGACAGATCAATGGGGAGATCTATTTTGGATGTGTTTTTCACAATTAAGTGCTTCAACCCATAGTCTCTATGGTAGTGACTTTCCATGCAGCATGCAAGATGCCATATCCTTTAGAGATTTGTTTTTTCACTTAGCAACTCTGTTTTGTTGCAGAGTATAGGGAACTATGTGTTGCAAATTAATCCATGCCTCATGGAAAATATTATGGATCTCACAATTGACATACTCTCTCTCGCTATCAGTTCAAAGGACTTTGATTTTCTTTCCGGACTATGTCTCAACCAGGGCTTTGAAATATTTGGCGTGTTGAAAGACCTTGGATTTTTTCCTAAGAAAGTAAATCCATTTAAAACGTGAGAAATAATCAACAAAAATGAGAACAAACCTCGATTTGATGATCGATGGATGCGTAAAAAGACCCATGAGGTCACTGTGGATCATACCTAAGTCGTGAAATCTCTTTGATACTTTCCTTCATCGAATTTCTCTTGAGGGTGTTTTCTGAGAACACATCCCTCACATAATCCCTTGGAGAAAGGGATGTATGGTAGACCATCAACCAATATTTGATTTCTAAGTTGTTTCATGTATATTAAATTTAAATGTCCAAACCTTTCATTCCATATCCTACTACTTTCATCAGCATGAGTAAGCAGTAAAGCATAATCAGGTTCAATGAATTCCGAAAATATATACAATCTAGACTGATGATTTACCTCACCGGTAGAAACCATGGAGTTGGTTTTCATTTCATAAATGTCCACAGAATTTGGTGTGAATATGACTTTATTTCCAGTGCCATAATTCTTCATCTGATACATGAAGAGAAGGTTGACCAAAAGTCTGGCAATGTGCAACACATTCTCAAAGCTTCCATTGGTGAGTTCAATCCTTCCTTTGCCAGTGACTTTGACAAGAGAGTTGTCCCCCATTAGAATAGGAGGACATTTTCATGCATCCAATGAATAATATATTGTTTTTTAGGAAGCCATGTGATGTGATTCTCCTGAATCTATGATCCAAACATTGGGAGAGGAGTTGATGGCAATCAAGACATGGCTAGAATTGCCTCTCTTGGGATTCTGATATTTTGTCTTCTTCTTCTTGGAAACCTCAAATATGTGATCTCCAATATTGTTTTTATGAAGTATTTAATTCATTATATCTATTTGTTTTTGCATGTATGCGGATTCTGGATGGAAACCTTTGTGACAATACATGGATTTCTCCCATTTTCTCTGCTTTTCCCCTTTGAATATGGAGGCATCGATGAAGGGTTTTGTGTACCCTACCTTCTTAGGATGTACATGAGATTTCCTTTTTTCTTTATATTTATAATTTGGATATTTATGGCTTCCATATTTCATAGTAAGTGCATGCACCTTTGGGCCTTTGATTTTTCCCATGTTGATGAGCTTGGTTTTCTCTTGTATCATGGATTCAATCAAATCTTCAAGAGAAGGCATATTCAAGGTGGATCTAGAGGTGAATCTGATAGAATGGAATGTGGATATGAATTCATAGAATTCAGTACCAAGTTTTAAGAGAATGGTGAGAACCATTGTTTCTCCTCCTTATATTTATCAACCCCACAAGCTTTGATTTGTGACAGTAAATCCTTGAATTTTGTAAAGAAATATTGGATATCGTCGAATCTTTTTTAATCCAATGTGAGAAATTACACCTCCATAATGTGTCCCCTCATACCATCCTATTTTCCAAATATCCCTTCCAAGGTGGTCCAGGATTCATTGGGAGTCTTACAGGAAGATATGTGAAAAAGGAGATCATGAGAAATAAGACTACAAATTGTTTCGAGTGCTTCATCCATCCGATTTAAGTACTTTAATTTTTCTATGGATGATTTTAGTTATGTATTTTTATTCAAGGTTAAAATATACAATCCTTTGTTTTGGAGATGTATGTCTATTTTCTCCCTCCATGCAAAGTAATTGTAAGGTGTAAGAATGAATTCTTTTTGGAAATCCATCTTTTTCGTTGTCTTCAATCTTTTGTACATGCAAAAAGTATTGGTGTAGCTTTTGTTTAGAAGTCCATCGACTCTGATACCATGTAAATGTGTTGAACCTAGACATAATATATCTATCTAGAAAATACTACACACATTTTCGGAGATAAATTGAGAAAGAAGAAGAAGGAGAGAAAGAATGGAAGAATTCTCATTAACCATAATGAATAATGAATAATTTACACAAGATATACTTTGTATGAATCAATCAATGCGAACTAGAGGAGAACCAATGCACCATGGTGGTGTTCTAGAGTGATATAGATACACACCAATAATTACGGGAGTGAAATTCCACCTAGTCTAGTCTCTCAGGCAGTTATAGGAGTGAACTGCCACCTAGTTGAGTTAACTAGTCAACTAGTCTTCAGTTAACTAATTGAACAAAGTGTAGTGAGCAGTAGATCAAGGAATAAAGGGTAATTATCCAGTCTGGTGATTCTCCCAAGGAAATTTCACACTAGTATGGTGATGATCCCAATTTTTCATGGTGACAAAACCAATGCAACATCTAGACTCAACTCAACTAGTCAAACTGAAGTGTCAATTGAAAGAGAATATTCTTGAGATGGAATATTCTCTCCTAAAATATAGGAGTCTCGATAATGACTAATTATGACTAATAAACAAGGAAAAACCTTAGTAAAAAGAAATCCTAGGTGTTTTTGAGGTAAGTCCAAGATAGAAAACAAAGAAATCTCGACTACATGAAGGATTGACATGGAAAATATAAAATGACCAGGAAAGAGATTCTAGTGGAATAAATACCACCCAACACTATAGAATCATGTGAATTAAGTACTAAGTATAACCATATAAAAGCATGAAGACCAGGAACAACCCGGATTCCCAAAAATATTTATGAAAATTGAAGAGGGAGAATGCCATCTCAATGAAGCTAAGCCACCATAATGGATGGATGTGGAAATCAAAATAAAGGGATTCAACATATCAAATGATGATAGACAAAAAATGGTATGAATAGGTGACTATTGGTCTGAAAATTAAAAAATTGACATAATCAATCTACTAAAAGAATATCAAGTTGTTTTTTCACGCCACTACAAGGATTTGAAAGGACTTCTAGAGGAAATGGGAGAAATGAAAATTGAACGTATTCCAGGTGCAAAACCCATCAAAAAATGACCATACAAGTTAGCGCATAAATATAAACCAATCATTTAGAAAGATATTGAAGGAATGTTAGAAGCAATTATTATTTACCCTATCAAAAAGGAAGAATGGGAAAGTCCCATGGTGTTGCAACCAAAGAAACATGATCCCAAAAAACTAAGAATTTGTGTTGATTTCCGGGGGAATCAACAAACACATTGTGACAGATTCATTCCAAACTCCCTTTGTTGATGAAATTATCAATGAAATCATTGGAAATGAATGGTATTCATTCAATGACATATTTTTAGGGTATAACCAGGTACCAATAGAAAAAGAAGATCGGGAAAAAATAACATTCATGTTGGAATTTGGATCTTTCACCTACAGAGTAATACCATTTGGACTGAAGAATGCACTAGTATTTTTTTCAAGAATAGTGGTTAAATCATTTCAATATTATATCTATAAAACGATGTCCATATACTTCGATGACTGGAAAATATATAGTTGGTTCAAAAATAACATACAATGGCTTTGAATTATGCTCAAACACTGTAGACAAATTTAACTAGCATTAAATATCAAGAAATGTATATTCACCACACCTATTGGAATCTTTCTAGGACATGTGGTATGTAAATATGGGCTAAAGTTCAACATGGCTAATATTAAGATTATCCTTGATCTAAAACCACTTGTGAATAAAAAATAAATAAAATTTTATTGGACACATAGGCTATTATAGGAAGTTTATACGCCACTACTCAGACATGACCTTCCCAATGGATGAGGTCTTATGAAAATATTTTGAATTTAAATGGAGCCAAGACTACCAGGAATCCTTTGAATTTAAATGGAGCAAAGTTTCATCACTATTTAATTGAAAATGACTTTAAATTTTTTATGGACCATCAAGATCTGAAATACTTGGTCAACAAACCAATTCTTCAAGGAAATATTTTTCGTTGGTTACTATTATTTCAGGAATTTGAATTTGACATAATCATACAACTGGGGAGAAAGAATGTCTGACCTGATCACCTTTCCCAACTAGAAATAGGAGAATATTCGATATGCATCGATGATGATCTTCTAGATGCACATTTATTTAGTGTCAAAGATGCCCCCAAAGATTTAGATAATATTGTCAATTTATTAGAAGAAGGAAAGGCCCCTGAGGACCTCCCAACAAACAAAAATAAATTCTATCCCTAAAAGCTACAACATTCGCAATCATTAACAAATACTTATACACAATATGAATCAATGATTTTTTAAGAATATGTGTTCCAAAACATGAATGACATGATATAATCAATGAAGCCCATGAAAGAGTTGTCGGGGGACATTTTTAGGCTGACACAACAACTAGAAAGGTATTACAAGCAGGCCTGTGGTGGCTGAATCTGCATAAATATTGTTGGGATCAAGTAAAAAAAGTTGATAGTTGTTAGAGGCTTTGATAAAACTTGTGGAAAAATGAAATGTCGCTAAGTTCAATAAAATCTAATCGAGATTTTGAGATTTTGGGTATCGACTTCGTTGGGCGATTTCCACAAAGGGAATGAAGAATTGGGGAAAACTACATAATTGTTGCAGTCGAATATGTGACCAAATGGGCATAATATGAGCCATTCAAATCTTGTACTAAAGAGGTAGTAGAAAAATTCATCCACAAAATATAATTACAAGGTTTGGCTATCTGTTTACAGTTATAGGTGAACAAGGAACTCACTTTGTAAATGAAACAATTAAATTCCTACTCAGAATGTTTTTAATTGACCATAGGAAAATGACAACTTATCACCCACAAGAAAATGTGGTAGTTGATTCATTTAACAAAATGTTACAAAAAGGACTCACAAAGAGGACTAGAATGACAAGATTCCTACAATTTTATAGGATTATAGATCAAGATACAAATGATAGAATGGGAAAAATCCATTCAAGCTAGTATACGGCCAAGAAGTTGTTATTCCTTTACAATTTTGGACAAACTATGACATGGTTGCAACTGTAGCTAAATTCGATGAGAGAAAAATATGACCGACTAACTATACCAAATAAATAAGATGGAATAAGAAATGTTAATAGAAATCCATCAACAAGAGGTTCAGAAGCAACAACAGAAAGCATGGCACGATCGACACTTAAAGAAAAAAGACATAAAAGAGGAAAATTTAGTCTTTCTATATGAAATTTGTATAAAAGGAAAGCCCATAAAATTGGAAACAACATGGCTTGAACCTTATGTGGTAGAAGATATTCGATCAACTGGAGCAGTCCAATTTAGAGCATATTTGGGAAACCATTTAACAAATCAATTAATGGCTCCCATCTAAAGAAGTATCAAGTGCAAAAGAAAAGAATCTTGTTGGAAAAATATAGCAGGGAGTTTCCAACATGAACTGACTAAATCAACTAATCATACTTATGAGAAATAAATCCTGCTTAAAATTAATAAACAAAAAATAGTTAGACAAATTCAGCTATAAAAAATTGAAAATGTAAACTATTTAAAGGATATACATAGCACTAAAGAAAGGTGGAAATAAAGTAAAATGGAGAGAGAAAGAAACCCTTGGTTGAGTCCGAGACAAAGAAACAAAATATATTCTCGACATTCCACCCCATTAACTGACTTGCGGCAAATATTCATAAGAAGAGAATCAAGCGAAAGGGTCTGTCCAAGAGAAAGTGAGCGTGGTTCAAGTGAACGTATACCAGGAGAGTGAAGATCAAGTGAGCACATACCAAAAGGACATGAATCACATTGGCATGGAAAAATACAACATCATTTAGACTCAACTAAGATTAGCAAAATGAATGACAAAATAAGACATTAACGACATCGACAAAGCTAGTAAAATAATAAAGACAGTTCAAGAATACTATTTGGTCAGCCCATGTATCGATCATGTATCAACAGAGGATAACTCATCTGTTAGGTCCAGGACAACATTGATCGATAAAATACCAACATCGACAGAGAATGATAATTTAATTCGGGACGGGTAAAGTTTGACGAGAGCATTAATGATGGAAATGATTGTTGTGTAGCCACCCTCACAACCATCAATTAAGCCAATACACGTGACAATAAACAACAATATATTTCAATTAATGACCGACAATACATAAATGAATTCCAACCTAGAAATGATTTAAACATCCACTCACTAGACTCACTCATACCACTAGTATTTATGATGGAAGAGTGTGAAACACAAGAACAATTGGATGCATTGAACTCGATGCTTTCTCCACCAACTATAAATTTGGAATAAGCATATAAATTTTCGTCATTGTTATTTTTTCCTCCATATCTAAGCATAGAGAAAAGAGCATAGTCACTCGAACCCACAAATTCACCAAGCTTGCGTGAAACCAACAACCCATGAAAGGTCAAGTTGACAGTTCAATAGAAGCTTCAAGATTGAGGAGTATTTTTGATAGAGGTACTACGAGATCATTTCAAATCTGGATGCATAATATATAGTTGTTGAATATGGAGGAATTATATTGGAATATATAAATTGAATTCCTGGAAAAAGTAAGAATTCGACATATCCTTGGCGCCCCGCAAGTCCCTGACATGGGTCGATGGAAAGAAGAAGTGGAAAAAATATTTTTTTGTCGGTATCATCAAGGACACCTCTGATTGGATCAGTCAATAATAATAAACAATAGACTCATACATCAAATCTTGGGCATCCCAAGAGTAGGGGCCAAGGTAGCCAAGTTAAGAAACACAAATGACTAGATACATTTTTTGATGGGGTCGGCAACAACCAAAAAATATAAGGGGTTATTGATCAACAAAATTACAGACTTAAGAGCCCACTAGACTGCCATAATAATTTTTTTTTTCTTCACACCAGTAGGTCAAGTGTCTGAAATAAATATGAAAATGTTCGAGGAAATATATCAAGTCTACCAGAATGTAAAAAGCTTCAATTGGGTGGAACACTTGGCCAGCATGATCAGAACCAATTGCAAGGAAGTTCAATATTTGATAAGAGCCATCAACTTTCCTTCATTTCTAATTTGGATAGCAATGGAATAGTATGGGCCTATCATAGAATTATCATTCATAGCTAATAAAACCCCAAAAATGGAGAAGTACAGAGTCTTCTCCTCTAATCAGACATGTGCATCAAGCTCACTTCCACAAGAAGAGATATTCTGACTGTGGGTCATAGGATTGCAAGATAGTACCCATAGATGGTGATTTGAGAAATAAATCCATTGAGAACTTAAAACACATTTCCATATTCAACTTGAACTTAAATGCACAAATCTGTGGTGTGGAGTCACGTTGGCACTAGAACCAAAAGAACTGCATTACTAGTCGACAATGAAAGAAATATTCACAAAATTAGAAAGAAAAATTAATCAGAATTTAGAAATTTCTCCTGAGGCATAACATACAAGGGTACCTATAATATTTATATTAACCGATGAGGATAAAGAAGAATAGAGAGAATTCGATATTTACACATTTAATTTTGTTGAATAATTACAAGCTTTGACATTCGTACCTATAAATCCTTCCCCAAGAAAAAGAAAAAAATGAACCAAAAAGAACAAGGAGAAGAAGATTTTCTAGGAAGTAGCACTCAATATTGACACATCAATATCTGGAGAGAAACATTCTATTCAGAGGCAAGCATTGAATTCAATGACCTCATTATGCAAAAACAATTGACAAGTATTACCACCAAGATCACTGAGAAACTGAAGAAAACTCGACAAGACATTCTTGTCATGAAGAATATATGCAGTTCCACGATTGGACCAAAAATGAAGGATGATTTCCAGAAAGATAAGGAGAAAAATCAGCAAGTCAAGAACATCAATAGCACACTCAAACAAATTGAAATAAGAGGGGCAAAGAGGCATAAAAATTTAGAAAGCACAACTACTTATGTCAGCCCGACAAAGGTCATATTGAATAGGACAGAATGATAGACAAGGCCAAAATAAAGACCAAGTAAGAGAATGACACTTGATGCTACAATTGACCTCACCATGGAGTCACCTCTAGCAGAGCCTGTACCAATCGTAGAAGAACTGCTAGTAAGGAAAAAGAAGAGGTAGATAGTAATCAAAGATTCATTTGAAGGAAAATATTCATATCAATTGATTGAGAGAGATGGTGTTGAGATAAAAAATCTCGACATGGAGTAGCAAGAGTCAGTCAAGTAAATCAAAATAGATTCAATAAAACATCCAGTTGAATCAATACAACTCAATGTGCTGACCAACCCAATACAAAAGTAGGAAGTTCATATGTTTGAAGCATTGGACTAGTAGGAAGATTTTGTGTGCACAACTGAGACACATCAAGTCGAGGTTGGCCAAAGTATTAAATAAGTGGAGCCATAAAGTGACATTCTAGGAATACAAACATTAAACTTGGAAAGTCTGCAGCATGAGAGACCTTTACTTGAGGAAAACCCTATTCATATTGAACCAATTATCACAGAATGGAAAACCCAATATCTTCAGGACAAAGCGAATATGGAGGTGAAGAACAATCAACAAGAGGAGATAGAAAATGAACAAAGAGATGAACATGGAATTCTAACGACACAACAAACGGTGTCGAAATAGGTTCAACCATCAAAATCTACAGACAAAATAAGGACAAATAAGCCTCCCATGATCACAATTAGAATGACTAGAACAACCTTTCCATTGGGTTCCACGACCGAGGCTTCGTTTGACTTGACCAATGTCTCTGAAAAATGCTTATTTTAATTACATTAATCCATTTCAAAAGATTCAACAATGATATGGAAGAAGGTGATAAAAGAAGGAATCCGGGTTGAGAGACTAAAGCACAAGAAAAAGAACATATTGGAGGGATGAAAAGAAGCAGTCAGGTGACATGAGGGGATATAATAGGTAGAAAAATAACATAACCCCCTAGAAGGATTTGAAGAGATAATTGATAGAATGATCAAAACTAGTACAAACTACTGACAACAAGTATTGACTCTGACAAAAGAAAAAGAAGAAGTTGAAAATCAATGAAACAAATCCACTAGGGAGATCCAAGAATCTTAGGAGAAGATGGATGCAACCTTAGAAACAAAAATAAATAATCTAAAAGGATTTAAGAAGAACATATATAAGTTAACCAAACAATCTAGCACACTAAATTCTTTGGTAGGTGAATGGCCGACTCATTTTCTAGATGCAATCAGTAAATTTAGGATAGAAAAGGCCATAGTCAATAGTATAGAAAGGGAAATACAATCGGCCACTGATAAAGAAATAAAATAATCCCTCACCTCACAATTGGCGAAAGAAAAAACAACAGAGAAACAACTAGTAGAACAAGAGAAGGAATGGTAGAAGGAGGGACACAATGTACAATTGGAAACTAACCAAGCATCCAGTCACCTCAATGAACTCATATGTAAAATGTAGGACAAAAAACAACAATTTGAGAAATATTCGAGCATACTTCAGACATCAAGCATTGTAGAGAAAGTTGACTTGATTTCCCAGTCGAAAATTCTAAATATGGAAGCACAAAAGGTGATCAACACATGGTTTGGCTTCATTCAACAAAAAAAACAATCATCTCCTAGTATTATTCAGACCAGTTTCAAAGTCAACAAAGAAATTGAAAATAAGAAGGAATTCAATGAATCCAGGGAAGGAAATCTAGGCAGAACAGAACAATCAGAAAAATTACTTTAAGTTGGCCTCTCATATAAAGATTGTGTCTCCTCTTATTACATGTTTCTCTTTCTCTATTCATCTTCTACTTCTCCATATTGTAATTTTGTAACCAAAGAAAGAAAAATTATTTTGTATAACCCCCACTTGATCGGGACGAGCAAGGAATTGAGGTTGGGGGATATTTTTTAGGGGCTAGTCGACTACGTTGACTAGACCCAATGGTGGACTAAGAACTAGTTGGTCGACGAATGTAGTCATAAGTAGAGGTCGGTCAGAGTACCTTTTAACCAACCAACCCAGGAAGTTAAGTAGTTACAAAATCCTGAAAGAGGTATAAATAGACAAGCACATGAAGGATAAAAATGATTCAAGTGAGAGGTTGTACGTAATTGTGTTGTATTGTTATAGCATATAATAAAAGGATTTTTCTTTGGGATCTTATTATTGTGTACGTATTTATATATGTCTATGTGTATGCATGTATCTCTATAATGTCTATGTAAGGATCTACCAGTAACTCTTCCTACTTTTCCCTAGAGTGAATAGAGTTGTAGCCTCCTTCTGGTTGGAGTCAGAGAATCATGGAGTTGGATCTTCCTTCAAGTTGGAGCTTGAGAATTAGGGGGTTGTAGCCTAGTTCTAGTTGGAGACATAGAATTCAGGGAGTTGTAGCTTCCTTTAGTTTGGAGCCTATAAATAGGGGTTCGTAGACTCATTTCATTTACAATTGGAGAATTGGGAAGTTGGAACTTCCCAATTATCCTGTTTGGGTTTCCATGTAAATTATGGTGTACTATGTACTTCATGTGATTTTTTTTATGTGATGTTGCTTATGTTTATATGATCACGATATAATGATGATATATTTTTGATTAAGTTGAATTTTATATATTGTGGTTAAAAGTGGTGAAAGTGCTCATACTAATTCCCCCTGTAGTATTCCAACAATTGGTTTTAAATAAGGTTCCTTGAGGAAACAATTTAACCACTAGAAGGTAGATCATAGAGAAAAACAATATCTATAAAAATGGAATTCCACAGTTTGATGGACATAACTATGCATTATGGAGTAGAAGGATGAAAAAATATGTACACGAATAGAGATTTGATGTTTGGAAATCAATAGTAGATGGATATAAATATAATTCCACTCCTCCAACAAGATAAAGATGGAAAGGAGATCAGTCAAAACAATTTGAGATCCAAAAATGATATCCTAAATGGTCTGGTTGATTCAGTATATGTCAAATTTATGCATTACAGTTATGCAAAGGAAATTTAGGAAAAACTTCAGAATGTTTATGAAGGAGATGACAAAGTCAAGGAAGCAAAGCTTCAGACTTACAGAGGTCAATTTGAATACTTGAAAATTAAGGAAAATGAATACAATGCAACTTAATTCTTATGAGTTAATGAAATAGTGAATGTGATTAAAGGATTGGGAGAAGAGGTTGATGAATCTATAATTGTTCAAAAGGTACCGAGATCTCTTCCAATGATATTTGATCCTAAAATTTCAACACTAGAAGAAAGATAATATTTGAGTACAATAAGCATGGATGAGCTACATGGAATATTTTATAGATTATTTTATAGATTAAAATCTCGAGTCAAAGAAAAATTGCAGTTTTAGCAATGATTCAGACGAGGAGGAATAAATATCCAACTTCATAAGGAATTTTAAGAGAGGAAATAACAAGTACAAAGGTATTCTTCCCTTAAAATGTTTCAATTGTGGTAGAATTGGTCATTTTGCTAATAAATGTCATTATGAAAAGAAGTCAGAAAGTGATGAAGAAGAAGTTCCTAGGAAATAAAATAAATATAAAAAGGGAAACAAGAGAAGGGATAATAGGAAAGCCTTCAAGACAAATCAATAATTAAGAAAATATAGCTCCTCATCTTATGAATATGATGAAATTGATAATGATTAAGAAAAACTACTATTTATGGCTAGGGAAAATAAAAAAAGAAACTTCAATGGTTTTGAAGAAGAAGGTGAAGTCGATATCAGAGAAGAGCGAATTAGTGCCTTAGAATAACTAAGGAAAGAAAGAAGAAAAAAAATTCACTCAAGGCAGAACTAAAGATAAAAGGATCCCATAATTTCAACTCAGAGGAAGTCAAGTAGATAATCACAAAGTTGAAAGTCCAGTTAGAATAAGATAGAAGGATTGAAGAAATACTTAGAAGTCAGTTAGAAGAAAAGGGGAAGATGACTCAAAGGTTGAAAGCAGAAATAGTCACTCTAAGAAAAGATCTTTAGAAGAATGACATGTATTAGAATAACACCAAAAAATTGGATAAGATCATCAATAATTGAATTCCATACTATGATAGGTCCGGACTAGGATACAACCATATTCATATTGAGAAAGGTTCAAGCTCCATGATGAAAGAAACAAAACAAAAAGAGTTATGCAGAAGTTCTCAAAGGAGGGAATCATGGTCAACAAGAATTAGAAAGGAATGAATACAAAATATCTTATACATTCAGGAAACAAAGAAACATCAATCATGATTAACTAAGATAGGAACCCAAAAGAACTACTCTACAAAGAATATCATTCATTCATAGGGATGTAAATTTATTTTATTTTCATTGTTTTAATTGTACTAACTTTGGACATAAATTTATAGATTGCATGGCTTATGAAAGAAATGTTCAAGGAAGAAACGATTATGTGGATACACATAATATTTAATGTTACAAATTCCATAACTATGGACACATATATCAAAATTGTAGAAGCGTGAAATACCCTCCAATGAAGGAAAACATTGATGTCAGCTACAAGAAAGTTTGGAAAAGAAATGAAAAAAAAAAGAAGAGAAGATGATTGAAGACAAGGTCCCATAGATCGTACTCACAAGATTCACATCACTGCAATATCATAATGAATTCACAGGGCATGAGGAATATTACAAAATCTAGGAAGAGGATGAAGTTAAAATTTAGGAAGAGGGTGAAAAGGAAGATGATGAATCCCCAGAAAAAGAGGAAGATTACTCTGCATCAAAGCAGGTATTGTTATAATACATTAAACTTAGAGACTCCCAATAGATATGAATATTGAATAGGGGGATTCAATGCAATATCTAATATAGATTAGAGAACCATCCTTTGATTAGTCTAACATATTTTTAGAGACAAATTCAAAATAGTTAGATAGAAGGTACATAAAACATGGGTCATAGAAGATGCATTACAGTTATGGACATAGATGGATACTTAGTAGGTACAGATAAGATGGGTCAGAAAATATGCATAGTAGTGTATTCACAGTTGGAGTTAGTGGAATTAGTTAGTCACATAAAGGAAAGTAGTGAAAGGTAAAACAAATCAAGAAAAGAGAAACCATCAGTAGAAGTTAAATCACCAAAATAAAATAATTTACAGTATGGTCAAGTGAACATGACAAGTGAATGAATAAATCAACTAATGAATTCTTTTTATATATGTCAAATAATTACAAGAGGAAGTACCAATAGAAAATTAGCAACACTAAAAGAGAGGAAAGGAAACTTATACAAGAATCCCTACATTGATCAACATGACATCTTGCAGAGAAGTCAAGTGAAGAGAAATCGTTATATAAAGAGACCAAGAAAGAAATATTAACAACATCCAGATAGGGGGAGACATGTCGATAGGGGGATTTATCCTATTTCCCATTATTTCAAAGGGAGAGAAAGAGAAACATTAGAGGAGTAAGATTCAAGAGCATGAATTAAGAAAAGGATTGTTCAGAGAAGGTGTGCTTTCATGGGAAGTCACAAGAGGAAAGAAACATGAAGAAAAAAACATGTGAAGACAAAGAACTAATCCATGGAAATAGAGAGAAAGAACATAAGAATGAATATAGGGGGATTATCCCTAAGGAGAGATACCCCTTTCCATTGATGTCAAAGGGAGAGATAAAGAAACATTGATGAGGATAAATGGTCATAGGGGGAGCATGAGTGTTGGAGCATCAATATTTCCAGCAATGTTGCCATCAATTCCAAAGGGGGATATTGTTGGAAAATTGGTTTTCATTGATATCAACCCTTGGAGAATTATGAAATCCCTAGATATGTGGTTGAGATTGATGGTGAGTTAGTTGTAAATGGTGGTGTTTAACTGATGCCACTCTTCATCTTAGTTTCTTCCTATGGATGGATTGTTTTATATCCAATAGTTCTAAATCCTTCAACATCCACACTGATAGATCTACAATCTTCCTCATCCTTTGTATCTTGACATATGACTCTGCCCATTAGGGACCCTTCCTATGACCCTTTCGATATAATCACGATCACCTACTTCATGATATAATTATCTATGAAACATACAAACATCTACAACCCAAATCTGATTGGATTTACCTTTTAAAGATCAACGAATATCGACCTCTTAAATATTCCCATCGAAAAATCTAATATGAGTTCACACATTGGACTTTCCCGATGGTTTCATCATCTAGTAGGATTTCTCCCAAATCTTAGATATCTGACAAATGGTAGAGATATTTCTTTCGATCAAATTAATGGATATCATTCCTCTTGGTTCAAATAAGAGTTTCAAAAAGGTTAATTGATTCGTTTAGGACTCAACAATCATGTTTCCTTTCCTACAAGGATTTCACTTAACTCCTTTAGGTTGTTATAAAAATTCTCCAACAAATAGAAACATTATATCTAGCTCTCAAATTAATATATATATCTTGTATACTTTTGATTTCAAAGGAAGGTAAAATTATAGGGTTAATGCCCTACACTAGACTTCTTCTTATAGTTATCACATTTATTGCAATTAACATTTGAAGAAGGTTTTCTTACTCCATTTAAATTTGGAGTTCAAAATTTATTCATTACACTTAAAAAGTTAAGATGAAAAACATACCATCTAATACCATTTATTAAATATTCAAGAAACATTACAGGTACAAACACTTATTTGTTTAGTAATGAATTCCAACCATCTAGCTAACTAAGGAGAAATTCCTTTCCACCTAGTCGTAGGCTATGCTACGTTGCACCTTTATACAAAATTCCACCCTTGTTCCATGCCATGATACCACCATGTGACTATCTCAGTTGATTTCCATGTCAAGAAATGGTTTAAGAGTTACTCTCTTTCACTTCACTAGCAACAATAGAAGTTTCCCTCTTTGCACTAAGCCCATGACCTCCACAATTTTATCATGAACCTTCCTATATAGATTTCCTCTTCAAAATCGAACCCCTACTCCACTACATAGTCCCTCAGTGACCTCCCCTTACCAATTTCGGTTTCTTTCTAGTAAGAAATAAGTCACGGTCCTCTATTTCACTAGTCTGGATATGGGTCTTCTCTATTCCATGCTGACCATTCAATTTTTGGGAAAACTTTATATTTTCTTCATAAAAACTTCCCATATATTCTCTTCTACTTAGAGCCATGTGCGTGATTTAATTTTCTCATTTTCACCATTTTTTTTTTATTTTATAACTTATCCCCGTGCATGACCATTATCTATTCCTCTCTATGGATTCAATATCTACATGTCTGGTTTCTCTGTCTCTTTATTTTATGAGATTCCTTTGTTATCTTCAGCTTGTCTCACTTGTTGTTGTTTTTCCCCTCTTCTTCATTATTCCTTATTCACCAATGGAATGTGCTCCTTACCCTCAATCCCCCTAATAACTTCTGTCAAAATAATTCCTCAATGTCAGGCTTCTGAATCAAAAAGGAAAATATTCATATCCTTCTAGATGAGGTCTCAATCAACCATTCACCCTTCTAGGTACCAAATCCCTTGGAAGTTATAAATTCTCGACTACCCATCCTGGTCACCATTAAAAAAAATTGTCGGTCGATGGCATCTAGGTACAATGGAAAATTTCTTCATTAAGTATGTATATGTGAGTTGGAATGCTAGAGAGATTCCTAATTTATCCATTGAAACATCCCATCTCCACCTCACCAGTCCCACTCGTGGTATCATGGCCAATAATCAAGGCTTCCTTCCCAGTTAATTGTGTGGTGTTTTGATTAACATAAACATAATTACGTGCTTCATAAATCACAGTACATGAAGTCTTGAAATAATTACATTTTTGGCGAGGTCACAGGTTTGACTCTCCTGATCCCCTTGGGGTGAGGATCCATAATCATGGCTGACAACTTACCCCCTTCATCATCCATGAATCATGGGGAAGTACTCAATGGGTTTTCTATAAGGATTTCCTTGGAGTATATACATATATATAGTCCGAATAAAAAAATATAATTATCATTTTATTATTTATTTTTATTTAAATTTATGAATTTGTTTTAATATTTTATAAGTTGGTATTTATAACCATTTAAAAAAACATTCATTTATTTCAATATTATTTTTATTTTTCTCCCCAAAATATCGTAAATTGTTATTGATATAAAAAAAAGAGGTTACATTCTATAAATTCTATGAGATCATTTATCAATATCCATAGAGTATATATTAAAACACATCTAAGAGACAAGGAAGTAATATCCTAAAATGATGACCATTATTAATGGGGAAAATAATCATCGATCATACCTTTTTTCCCTTTCTTCTTTTTGAATTAAGTCCACACCCTTTTAGAAGGTTCCATAGGGACTAACAATAAATTAAAATTCATATTTTTAGAATTTGTCTCAAATGGTAACTCTTTATCAAAATCAACATTTTCTAATTCTTGGAGTTGTTTCATTCCAAATAAGGGGCCTTTGTTAACAACTACCTCACTCAAATAATAAATCCCTATATTCATTGTTTCTTCTCTATTCGTCTAGGAAGTGGTTACGTCTTCATTATCCACTTTTGGACTAACATTGATATCCTTCTATGCTTCTACTAATTATTGATTTTATCTATTTTTATCATGTTCATCGATCAAGAATGGTTTCTCACACGATTGCCATTTTTTTTGTTTAATGTTGTGACCTTTATTTTGTTTTAAGTGAGCTCTCATATGGGGACAAGAATATTGCAAATGTATTATTTGATGAAATTTATAACACAAAGAGGATATGTTCTCATATTCTCAAGTCTCAGTCTATTGTAAAAAAAAAATTTGTAGAATCATCGTGTTTATAATACCTTGGATGAGATTGATCTCAACATAAATATACACATATGTAAAATGTCTCAACATAACCCACCCAAGGTATATTTTTAAATATCTCACACAAAATGTTCCCAATGTATTTAAAATCAAGTAAATGTTAAAAGTATACTAGTATATTTGGAAGATGAACCGAAAATTGTAACTTTGCGACAGACGTTATTTTTGGGATGAATTATGGAAACAATGAGGGAAGAAAAATACTCTCTCTTCCCTGAAACCAATGACCCTCCACCAAATGTTTTTGACAATCAATAGGATTTAGAATTTGAACAATAATAAAACTTGGAAACATAAACTCATCTCACAATTCCTAGTCTAGTTTAATTGAATACACTAGTACAAATCTTATGTTGTATCTTAGAGGCTAGAATCCATTGAATTGAAAAATTAATAGGGATTATTCATAAAAGGATAAAATATTTGTGACCTCCTCAAAAACCTCTAAATTTCCATAGATTTATCCAGTATATATGATGTAGTTATAGGAGGTTTTGGAGCAGCTAAACTAGAAGGCTCATTTTTTATGATATCCCTAATTGAGACAAGATTTGAAGATGAAAGAACTTAAGTTCACATTGCACCTCAATGTAAGAATGATACGCAATTATGGTTTTGTCTCTACATATGTTATATTTGGATAACAAGAGAAATTCATCAATTTTTTACACTAAAAAATAAGGCATTTCTAATCTACAAAACCCCTCAACATGAACTCAACTTTGTGCTTTATATCTAACACAAAATTATTGAATCTCACCCAAAATATTAAAAATATCTCATTGAAAGAGTTAACCACACTTTGAAAGTGTACTTGAGATCAAGATAATCTGAAATGAAGGATATAGTCATCATTCCATTGATAAAGAGATTTCCAAGAAACCAATATGCATACATATGAATCTACAAGAGTCACTTTCCTAGTGTAATATTGACCCATTAGAGCCATTAGGGTTCTCAACTTGGTACATTCCACAAAAGATTAAATGATTATAGAATCATATCCTAGATACACAATCTTTCTAGTCTTTGACTCTTCCTTACCTTGCAATGATATTACCACACAATAGGCTCTCTAAACCTTCTTAGGATTATATAAATGATTAACCTTTCAGAATACTCCCTTACACCACCCTTGGCTAGTCCATGCATTGTCAAGCAACATGGAGACATTTTATTATATTTATAGGAGCATTTCATTTATTGAATTAGGTCACCCATGATATTGAAAGAGAGGACATCAAATAGATGTACATTTGTTACAATCACTATTTATTCTCCCAACGTCATAAAAATAAAATTATACCTTTTGAATGCAAAACAATTTAAATAAAAATTGTCTCTACAATGACTTAGAACATGATATTTCTAATCTAAGAAATGAATGTAATATTCATTTTATACGACACTTTAATGATTTTTTTTCCTAAGAAAAAAGCGTAATTTTATTTCATTGGAAAGAAAATTGAATTCTGTAGATGCATAAAAAGTCATGCATTTTCTGGGATATGCCCAAAAACCACAGGGGCACAAATAGAGAAAAAAATTTCATCCTTTAAACTTTAAAAATCCTGAATACATATACCAAATAAGGTATCTTGTTGATAGAAAATAAAACTAAGACACAAAGATGCAACCCACCATCATATATAATCCTAAGGTGTATCTCTATATATCGTCCCTGTTAGCCTGAACTTCTCTTTTTTTTGGCCAAAGTTTTCCTGGGGAAAATGAGCCAAAATGGCTAAGGATTGTGCAACAATAATTTTGAATGGTATATATTTATTTAGAAATATTGTAGAGTTACTGGAAAGCCATATACCCCAACAAAAAAGTGATGGGAGAGATCTAATGTTGCTATTTGATGAAATGGAACACCAAGACTTCCACTCCTCCTCCACTTGATTCCCATTCCACCAGAGGACTCTCCCCATCACCTATGACATTTCCTGCCAAATAGACTTAGTAAAAGGGAAAAATAAGAATAAGTGTGCCTAAGATTCCTCGTCACATTTAAATAAAGAAACATATTCATGACCTTCAATCTACCATTTTTTCATAATATCCCATGTCAAAACGTTTTTAACCAACAAACACCATAGAAAAATATTTTATTTTGGAGGGTATTTTAACTTCCATACCCCTTTTCACCACCACTCTGGCTCCCTAAGGTGGAAATCTAGGTTTAGTTGTACATATCCAGATTTTGGTGTATAAATTAGAAAAGGGTCCAAGGCCCAAATCAATTCATATTCCCTGTGCACTAGTCTGACAAGAGCCCATTTTAAGGATTTAGTGAAATTTCCCCATTGAATTTCATCACCATCTTTTAGATCCAATTGGTGAAGGGATTTGTTTTCCTGTGACAAGAGAGTGGTAAGGTTTGGATCCCTAATTTGACTTAAAAGGTAATACCCTTTATCATGAATACTCTAAATTAGATTTTCTAACAGTATATGATCTCCCCTACAACCTGGCCATGGGTCCCTACCAATCCACACCTGATTTCGTTTACCAATTTTCCATGCCAGACTATACCCTATAGCATCAAAAGAGGAAACTAATGCTTTCTAGATATTAGAGGCCCAGGGAAACTTCTTTAGTGGGTTTCTAATCCAATCATGAATGGATGAAGGTCTAATATATTTTTGTATCACCACCCAAGTCCATAAACTCCTCATTATGATGAGTCTCCAAGCTGACTTTGCAACAAGATTTTTTACAAAAAGGAAAATATTCTTCAAACCCCACCCTCCTAAACCTTTTGGGAGGGCCAAATGTTATACAAAAGTTTTTCTTAGAAAGTTATACTTCCTAATCTATGACATCTAAATCATAGAAATTTATAAGACAATTGAGAGAAACACTTCTTGGGAAGGATCAACTCTAAAAAATGCCTAAATTAAAAATTTATCGCTTGTTTATTTTTATAGAGGTGCGACAACTTCACTTGTCACGTGCTACATAACTAGAAGGTGTGACAATGTCACCTATTTCTTAGGTTTAAGGGTGCAACAACCTTTTTACATTGGAAAAAAGAATAAATTATTGAAGCTTCTAGACAATAAACTTCGATGATGACTTGTTTTCTGATTGGTTTGGATCTCACATGTCTTTCCTGATTTAGTGATATCCCAAACTATCATCCTAACTTGGTCATGGATTTCTCTCCAATATATAAATGGAGACATCTTCTAAAGGGAACGGATAATAAGTAATAAGGGATGAATAATAAAATAATGGTGACTTAAGAATAACTCCTCATTTGTAATTGAGGTTTTGTGAACATCATTTTGGTCGTTAGAGATTTGGGGTAAAGTTTTCAAGAGATGGTGATAGAATTAATAGAGGCTACTTAGGTATTGGAACATTGAACCGTTGAAAGAAGTTTTTCAATGCCAAGGATTAGCTGTAAGCTGCTTCTTCATTTATTAATATATTTATACATTTTCCTTTCTTAATAAAGGTTGTCAATGGTTTTTATTTGTATTTCTCCTTGGCTATTTACATAGATTAATTTAAACATACATATGTTTTTTACTTTCATTGGTTCTGTTTGATCCTTTTACAGGTCTCTATTTCTAAAAAGAATTGGATCAATCTTGGAGCTACAATAAATAAGGAAAAACATTAGTTAAAAGGGTATGAGTTTTATATCGTTTCACATTTAATTTGAATCTAAGGAAAGGAGTGTGTTATGTCTTGTTTAGTTCTAGTTTTTGGTTCTCGAACTAGGGAGATTTTTTTATGTTCCCATTTACAAATTTATCCAAAAAACAATTGTGACCATCCTAGGGAATGATCTTCTATATTTTTTCTCCTAGTTTTCTTCCTATTGCCTATTTGAGTCTTTATGAGTCATCACCTAGCCTTGTTTGATCAGTCGATCTAAAACTCCACTGAAGAGCTTGGCCAATTTTTTTATGTTTTATGAGTTTTAAATGCTTGTCGTGTAATTGTTTGAGGTACATAGCGACATTGTCGCACCCTGATATTCCTCATGCATGCGACAATGTGACTTGTCACACTTTCTATCAAAGAAACCCACAACAACCTATGAAAACATTATATTTTGATTGTTCTTTATTTTCCATATCTCAGATCTAATGATTAGAGCATTTTTTTAATTGGTTATTTCATTGATTTACAATCTTCTTGATGATCTATAGTTTCTTTTTCACCATTGAAAGTTTTTCTTATTCTTTCTTATTCATTTTGAATTGAAAAGGGTATAATCTCTCAATTACATCTTTGAGTGATTTTGAATTTAATATTTTATATTGTTTTCTTGAGGGCTTTTGATATTAACAAAGTAATCTTTCTTCATTGGATGATTTTATTTGAAGTTTTTTGGTGGTGCATTTGTAAGCTTACATTTTAGAGTGAAATTGCATGATTTTTGGCATTTTTGATTTTTGATATCATGTATTCTGCAATTTATTTAACTCATATATCAAGCACCTTTTGCATTCAAAGAGTGATTTTCATTTCTTTATTTGAAATTTGTAATTGTTTCCTTGCTTGAAATATCTTGCTCCATTCGATAGATAGATTTCATCAAAAGAAAAGATTGCATTGCATTCATATTTTCTTTCAAGTCTTCTTGGAGTCGAGTATCATTCATCATCATTGAGTTGCATCCAAAATCTATTTTAAGTGAATAAATGGAACTTAATTAAAAAATTTAGTAACATTGTGTGGGTAGGTAGGAACATTTTTCCAACATATTTAAACATAGGAGTTGTTGTTATTTGTCAATGCTACAATTCGAGGACTGTGTGGTTCTTCCACGTACCTTCAAGTATATCAAGAGGGCCCTTTCAAATGGTTGCACATTATACAACACTACTATGGATTTGAGTTCCCACATACCTTGAGTATTTCGGAAAACCCTTATAGTACCTGAAAATGAGCATCCTTTCGACTGTCTTGTTGTCAGAATACACCGAGAACAACCCTCAGGGAGATTAATATGCATTTATTTCTAGGTAGTTAGGTAATATGACCAAGGTTACGGTTTATCATCCTTGGTTGGTGCTCTAAAATATTGGGTAGAGTATTACTATTGGACCCTACAATATATCGCGAGTTGTGATGACTTGACACTCCTGTGAGATTCCTCCTGTTGATCCCACCTATTCACATGACTGCTTGTTTCCTTTAGAATTTGATAGTGTGTGCTCTTTATTTTAATGGACTCTAGGTTTATTTTATCTCTATGGAATAAGTTCCTGGAACTCCCAACAAAGGAACCCCTTTTCCTGGGGAACCTTTTTTTTTCCTTCTATTGGAAACATTGGTCCCCCCTTACATTGCTACATTGAGTTTACCAAGACTCACCTTAGGATTACCCATGTGGTTGTTTTCCACTACAATTTTTCCAAATGTTCCTATTATTATGAATGCACCTAGTGTTTTGAATGCACATCGTCCCTGTCAATAATGTCCTCAAGAATGCTCACATGATGTTGATCCTTTTCCTTCTTCTCCCGTTGCATCTTATTTTTCTTCTTCTTCACCTAGTGAAAGCCTTCCTGCTAGTAACCAAGAGATTAAGAAGAAGAATAAAATAAGATCAAGAAGAAGAAAAATCAACAGAAGGTCAAGAAACCAGTTACTGTTGATCATGCTGGAAACATTGAGAATCCTATCACCAAAACTTGCAAACTCAAATTCCCTTCTAGAATTTGAAAGTGTGATAACCTTCTTGATGATTTCCCTGGCATTCCCAAGGTCATAGAAGTATGGTCTCATGCTTATTATCAATATGCGTCGTCAACCATTCTAGGTCATACTGGTGAGGACCCATTGACTATTAATCAAGTTGGAAGTAGGAAGGGTAAAGTCAATTTTTCTTGCTTGTTATGTAAGGAGATGCACCACACCTAACTTTTTCCTAACATGGATGAAGGTTCATATCTCTTGAAAAAAAAATTTGATGACCAAAAAAAACAACTAATTAGTCAATTCGGTTACATCATCAGTTAGTATGGTTGATCAAGTGGTGAATTTGGTTTCATCCTCAGTTGAACAATTTGATAAAGTGATTGATCTAATTCTATCATCGGTTGATCCCACTCTTCCATTGAAGAGTGAAACCCAAGTGATTGATCCAACACCATCATTAGTTGATATCACTCTTTCATTTAAGAGTGAAACCCAAGTGGTTGATCCAGTCTCTTGTTCAATCGATCCCACTCCTCCTTCGAAGAGTGAATATGTCACTTAGGTATTTCTGGTTATAGCAGATTGCTACATACAAGGGGTCATTCCATCCTTTCCAATGACACCCCTGTTGAAATAATGTAACTGCGAAGAGCATTCTTATTATTATTTTGTTATTGGATTAAATCCCTATTGTGGATTAATCGTGTCATTATTATTATTATTATTATTATTATTATTAGATTAATCCCCATTGAGGATTAATCAAGTCGATAATTGTATAAGGACCAAATCCCCTTTTGCAGATTGGTCATCGGATAATTACAAAGTGTTGAATAAGAAGTCAGACCCAACAGTTATAATGGAAGGCCCAGAAATAATTAAAGGTGGGTTTACCCACCCAGAGTGAGAGATCGGCCCTGCCAGATGGTGACTCTTCAGACGTTCCAGATTGATATAAATAAGAGGCTAGTGCCTCACTTCTTATACACAACTCACTTGCTCATTCTCTTATGAGGCAAGCTGCAATTATAAGTTGGAGAGAGGAGAAGAAGAGTGGCACATCTCTTGGGGAGGACTTTCTGTATTGGTTTGAGTTACCTCTTGAACATTGTATAAACCATTTATGATAAGGAAGTTTTTACTGGGTTTTGTTCCCCTAGAGGGATTCCCAGGATAAATGTTGTGTCTCTTGTGAATGTGTATTTCTCAGTGATATTGTTCGTATTATGCTCTTATCCTATGAAATGCAAAGAACTATGATAATGGCATAAACATTAACATGGTATCAGAGCCAACCTGAAGAAAGCACAATCTGGAAGAGGAAAAACGTCACTGTTACCGTACCCCAAAATTAGGGTTTTGAAAAAGTGATTGTTTTCAACTCTCTATCACCTTAGAAAGTTGCTCCCTCCCCCAAGGATCATTTTGGCACTTAGAGTGCACCTTTTCAGTGGTTAGATCTCCTGGAAAGTGAAACCCTAGTTTCACAACGTACCAGAAGTACCAGAAGTACCAGAGTACCAGAAGTACCGGAGTACCAGAAGTACCAGAAAACCAGAAGCACCAGTCCAAAAATCTGCAGATCAGATTTGAAGGGGTAAAATATGGATTTTCGAAATTTCGACTACACCAGCCAACTTGCCTCAGCTCAGCGCATCTATCCCCTGGATCATAATTTCAAAATTCAAAGTTTGAAAAATTAGGGTTTCCTCATAAAACCCTAAGTTGCAATTGTAGTTGCAGTCTCAGAACCATTTGAAGTTGCAGTTGCAGTACCAGTTGCAGTTGTAGTTGTAGAGCCAGTTGCAATCACTCTTGAATTTTTTGGTAATGATTACCGCTACTACCAGATGGAGCCACTACCTGCAAATGCTATCTGAGGTATGTACTCACATATGGTTAATGGTTAAACCCTAAAGAGTATTTGCAGGAGAA
>JZKD02S0110152.1:336371-355470 GCA_000966675.3 Picea glauca | reverse complement strand
TCCTGTGGCCAGATACACTTCAATCAGAACCATTATAGCTCTTGCTGCCAAGATGAAATGGAAGTTGCACCAGATGGATGTGAAGACAAATTTTCTGAATGGTATCATTGAAGAGAAAATGTATATAGAGCAGCCCCAAGGATTTGAGGTTGAATACAAGAAGTCTCATTTCTATCGATTGAAGAAATCCTTATACAGATTGAAGTAAGCTCCTAGAGATTGGTATGGCTGTATAGACTGTTTCTTGATGAGCTTGAGCTTTACCAAGAGTAAAGCAGATTCAAATCTTTACTTCAAGATCATGGAGAATGAACCAGTAATACTATTACTGTATGTGGATGAATTATTCTTAACTGGAGAAGAAAATCTCATCATTGAATCTAAACAGAGACTTGCCGCTAAATTTGAAATGAAAGACCTTGGCCTAATGCATTACTTCTTAGGTCTTGAGGTATGGAAGAATTTGGAAAGGATCTTCCTTAACTAGGGGAAGTACACAGTCAAAATCCTGAAGAGATTCGACATGCTCGAATGCAAGTCCATGAATACACCCATGGAAGCAAAGCTGAAGCTGCTGGTTGATACTTCATCAGATTTGATAGATGCCACTTTGTACAGACAGATTATTGGATCGTTGATGTACCTGACGAACACCAGACCAGACATATGTTTTGTAGTGAACACCTTGAGTCAGTTTCTGGTGGAGCCTAGACGTGTTCATTTAGTGGCTGCAAAACATGTGATGAGGTACCTTAAGGGTATAATGGATTATTGTCTAGCTATGATGGAGATCATGACTTCACTCTAATTGGATATACTGATGCAGATTGGGCAGGAAGCGTTGCTGATAGAAAAAGCACTTCCGGATGTTGTTTCAGTTTGGGATCAGCTATGATCTCATGGCAGAGTAGGAAGCATTCCAGTATTTCTCTCAGCATAGCGGAAGCAGAGTACATTGTCGCATGTTCTACTAGCTGCGAAGCTATATGGCTTCGAAAGTTGCTGACAGGCCTATTTGACATGGAGATGACAACAACCGCGATTCTATGTGACAATCAAAGCTGTATTAAAATGATAGAGAATCTTGTGTTCCACGATAGGTCGAAGCACATAGAGATCCACTATCATTTCATCTGTGACATGGTACAAAAAAGAGCCTTGAAGCTCCACTACATTAGCATGGATGAACAGGTTGTTGATGTGATGACTAAGCCTCTATCTCATGTAAAGTTTGAACACTTTCGAGATAAGCTTGGTATTGTCTGAAAGGACCTTCCATGAAAGGGGGAGTAGATGTATTCCTTGCTTCTGACCTCACTGTTAGATGTAAAGCAAGATGAGTCATGCTTCTGAACTCATTGTTAGACGTAAAGCATGATGTTGTGTGATCCTTGCTTCTAACCTCACTATTAGATGTAAAGCAAGATGAGTCATGATTCTAACCTCGTTGTTAGACGTAAAGCATGACGTCGTGTAATTATTTCTTCTGACCTCACTGTTAGATGTAAAGAAAGATGAGTCATGCTTCTGACCTAGTTGTTAGACGTAAAGCATGATGCCGTGTGTTCCTTGCTTCTGACCTTGTTGTTAAATGTAAAGAAAGATGAGTTATGCTTCTGACCTAGTTGTTAGACGTAAAGCATAACACCAATGATTCCTTGCTTCTGACCTCATTGTTAGACATAAAGCAAGATGTTGATGCGTTCCTTTCTTCTGACCTCGTTGTTGGATGTAAAGAAAGATGAGTCATGCTTCTAACCTAGTTGTTAGACACAAAGCATGATGTTGTGATTCCTTGCTTCTGACCTAGTTGTTAGATGAAAATCGAGATGATGATATTACTCGCTTCTGACCTAGTTGTTAGACGTAAATTGAGATGATGATATTACTTTCTTATGACCTAGTTGTTATACGTAAAGTAAGATGTGACTGACACTGAGCTACCAACTTAACCGCTGTGACATTGAGCTAGTGTAGTACTATGATGTGCCAACCTAGTGCTGTGATGAGGTATCATTTTTACTGATACATATTTGATGCAGATGATGATAGCATTCTTTTGAGAATGATGATGCTGCTGATAAAGAAAACTTCTGATGACTTGTAAATGTGATAGACAATTGTTCAAGATGATATTGACGATACCGTCCCCCAGATGCCACTGATGATGCAAACCTCTCTTGCTTGATGCTGATGAAGAATACCCTTCTTGTTAAGGGGGAGTGTTGAAATAATGTAACTGTGAAGAGCATTCTTATTATTATTTTGTTATTGGATTAAATCCCCATTGTGGATTAATCATGTCATTATTATTATTGTTATTATTAGATTAATCCCCATTGAGGATTAATCATGTCGGTAATTGTATAAGGACAAAATCCCCTTTTGTGGACTGGTCATCGGACAATTACAAAGTGATGAATAAGAAGTTGGCCCCAACAGTTATAATGGAAGGCCCAGAATTAATTAAAGGTGGGTTTACCCACCCAGAGTGAGAGCTCGTCCCTGCCAGATGGTGACTCTTCACACGTGCCAGATTGATATAAATAAGAGGCTAGCACCTCACTTCTTAGATACAACTCACTTTCTCATTCTCTTATGAGGCAAGTTGCAATTAGAAGTTGGAGAGAGTAGAAGAAGAGTGGCACATCTCTTGGGGAGGACTTTCTGTATTGGTTTGAGTTATCTCTTGAACATTGTATAAACCATTTATGATAAGGAAGTTTTTGCTGGGTTTTCTTCCCCTAGAGGGTTTCCTAGGATAAATGTTGTGTCTCTTGTGAATGTGTATTTCTCAGTGATATTGTTCTTATTATGATCTTATCCTATGAAATGCAAAGAACTATGATAATGGCATAAACATTAACAACCCCCTCCAAGAATTTGAATTACCATTCATTGGAATGCTCTAACAGAACCTTGTCTTCCTTCTTACATTCTTTTCCAGATTGGTGTTCAGGTTTGTGGTAGGAATATTTCTAACACTATAATATATGAAGGATATTTTTTTAGAATCCTATCCTTGAAGGCTTGGAAATATATTGGTTCACCTCAGCTTGTGTCGGTGACTCATAATCTATTGGATTTTAGAAAAAGGGTTAGAAATATTAGGGATCCTTCCTCAGTTTCCTATTACTTTGGGGGGGGGAAATGGTATACATTGATGTGATGGTAGTCCAAAACTCTTGGGACTTTAATTTCCTCCTAGGGTGAGACTATCTTTACACCACAAAAGATATTATGTCCACACTCTTTCGAGTGATGTGGTTCCCTCACAATGGAAACATAGTGACCATAGACAATGTTTCATTCATTGGCCCTCATATTATGGCCAACCCTATGACTTCCTTGAATGGTCCTTACATGCCAACGTCATCTACCCTGCCACAGGTCAATTATGTGGCAACTTGTCCAATGCATTCAAATTCGAATGAGAAGGAATATCTCCCTTATTCTCACTTATATAGGGTAGTTGATATGGTGATATCTTCGACAAGGATTTTATAGCCTAATATCCCAACCCCTATCACCACCCTCGACATGTATCCCTTCCAGAGTGTTGTTCTTCCATCTAGCAAAGACCTTATAGAAGCCATGATTGAGGTATTTCCCTTGACATGTATTCCTTCCAGATCATTATCCTCTTAGAAGCCATGATCAATATGATAGTCATGAGCATAGTTCTCATTTCTATGTCGATATCATTAAAAAATGAAATAGATCATCATGAGCATGGTTATTTTCCTATGTCAAGCTCATTAAAAAATGAAACAGTTTCCTCACCCATTAAGTCACGTCTTTCATAAGAAATCCTAACTGACCCTTCATTTCATATCAGTATGAAAATTGATCCTATTTCTTTGTTTGGTAAACATTTTCATCTGAATATTACAATTGATATCGTTTCTTCCTTTGGTGAATGTTTTCTTATTTGTAGCCAATAATCTAGTTTGGTACAAAAATTGGAAATAATATAAGAGTTGGAAAATTAAATGAAGATTGGGGGAGAATGTATTCAGCCTATGGTTATCATGTTGGATTTAAGATAATAACTTCTCACACTAGGGTAAAATTACCAAATATCGATTGGTCTCATTTGTAACCTATGGAAATTACATTGGGAACTCTTTAGGGATTATCCTTTAAGCTCTTTTCAAAACCCTTTTAAAAAATGAAAAATATTGTCGAGTGAGATTGGTTTATTCACACTCGTAAAATGATTTAAAGAGTCATTCTTCTTTTAAAAGGAGCATCTATTTGGAGTAAATTTACCCCTTTTTCGGGTCAGGTAGAGTAATTACGAAAAATGTATTCCTTCCAGATCATTTAACTTATACAATGAGGATTTTTAATCCTCCTCAAGATCATTAAATAATAAAGAGTTACTCGCCAATAATGGTGAGGGGAAATTGGAAAGAGAATCTTTATTGAATCTTTATTAATGGCAACAGTTGCTCTTGAACATGACATCTTCTACCCTTTCCATCAAAGTAGGGAAATCCACTTGCCTCTTATCGATCATGCCATTTTTAAAAGATTTTTTCCTTTGATGTTCTATTTTGAGTCAGTGCTTCCAAGACCTTTGTCATGTCAATGTTTGAGAGAAGTTCAACTTAGTAGCCTTCTATTGTGTTGGCCAAACTGTATAGTCTTTTAAACCTCATATCTTGTTGACCATCCCTGAGTCAATCCTAAAATTACTCTATGCTTTTACTACAAATATTATAGATTTTATGTGTCGTTGATGGGGGTTATATTAAGGCCCTCCTTGTTTATTATTTGGGTCTATTTTCATTGATGTTAACCATTGAATAAAGTCCGGTAGTGAATTTCGGTAGCACAAATATTTGGGTAATGGATCCAAGTTTGTTTGATGTATAATGGTATGTGTTTTAATATATTTCAAGGTAAGACTATTCTATATGGATAGTAAATGTCATGCAATTTACAATGGTATGTGGAATGTCACATAGCTCCTCATGGTCAGAGAGTTATGGCCATGTGAAGTTGGAGAACCCTCATGAGTGATCTAGAAGCCCCAAAAGGTCAAAGTTGTCAAAGTGGTTGTAAAGAAGAAATTATTTAAATAATAAAGTGAAGTGATGAGTGTACTATAAGTCAAAGTGGATACACAAGAAATTGTTTAAATAATAAAGTTAATGGAGAAATTACTTAGTGGACAAGTGGTTAGAAGTGGGTTAGCCCTAAAATAAGGAAAGTGGTTTAAGATAGTTAGAAGGTAAACCCTTGAGGAAGCTACATAAAAGTATAGAGAAGAGGAAAGGGTCTCTCATTTGAATTAGACTTGAGAATATTGAATATATATAAGTGACTGAGGTAACCAAAGGATATCTAAGGTGAATTTCAGAGGGGAGGTGAAGTAAAGAAGGTCAAAATTCAAGGGAGGATAAATTATTTTGATGATGCTTTCTAAGGTATGTTACTTATATGTCATCTCACCATTTTCGCAATAAATTTGTTTCTAGGATGATACATACCGAAAAATATGGAGGTCGTCGAGGAAACATATCCAAGTAGTTGTGATAAAAATTTCAACTTGTGGGAAATTGTATTTTTGGAGTTACACTACATGGAAAATGGGGTTTGTGGCTAGTCCTGAAACTAGTCTAAAACATGTGTTTCAGGTAAAAACATCCTAACTTCTTCATAATAGATCCAAATTTAGTAAGAAAAATTTTGTTGGTTAGAAAATAGTATGTAGTATTTTGTGTACCATTTTCAAATCCATATAACAAATATTTTGTGTGGGGAATGCGCTACAAGTTTTCTCTCTAGAATAAGCCAGAATTCAACAAGGTATACCATTTTTGCTAAAACTCCTTTTTTGAGAGGTTCCAAGTAGTGAAACCTAGAGGAATTGCAGAAAAGAAACTGAAGAAAATTGTATACTATTTTCAAACCTTTATTCATTACCGGTACATAATTATGATTGTTTCAAGTTAGGGTTGTTGACTAATCCAAAATTAGTCATGTGAGACTAAAGTAAAGTTTGATGAAAATGCTAGTCTCTTGTTGTTAAATCTAAGGAAGGCTTCCAGGTATGTTTTCATATACACCAGGTCTGTTACAGAGTTACAAATCATATTTGGATGATGAAATCGATGAGGGATTTTGGTTGAGGTACATGTTGGGTACATGTTTGAGACAAGTAGTTGATGAGTTGGAACATACATAAGGTGTGTAGTTGATGATATTGGTACATATTGATGAGTCATAGTTGATGAGTAGTTGATGCATGATTGCTAAGGGAAAATTACCAACTATCCATGGTTCGTGTTCGTAACCTATGGACATTACGTTGGGAACTCTTTAGGGATTATCCTTTAAGCTCTTTTCAAAACCCTTTTAAAAAATGAAAAAGATTTTCGAGTGAACTTGGTTTCTTCACACTCGTAAAACAATTTAAAGTGACATGATTGTTTTAAAATGAGCATCTATTCGGAGTAAATTTACCCCTTTTTCAGGTTAGGTAGATTAATTATGAAAAATGTATGCTCTAGGAATACATAAATATTCACTAGAAGAGTTCTTCCTTGAATTGTTTTATACTTTTTCGAGTTTGGGAGACTAAATTTATGAAAAAGACCTTTTGGATCTTTCTTTAAGTGTTTTTCAAACTCTCTAAATATTAAAAACCATTGATTTTACTTCCTATGGACTCGTAAAAATCACATTGGAATACCCATATGGGACGAAACCACTCCTTCCTAGTGTTCGTTAAAAATACTCTAAGGGATTGTGCGAAGGAAGAGCTTATACAATGATCATTTTTAATCCTCCTCAAGATCATTAAATAATAAAGAGTTACTCATGAATAATGGTGGGGGGAAGTTGGAAGGGGAATCTTTATTGAATCTTTAGTAATGGCAACAGTTGCTCTCAAACATGACATATTCTACGTTTTCTGTCAAAGTTGGGAAATCCACTTGCCTCTTATCGATCACGCCCTTTTTAAAATATTTTTCCCTATGATGTTCTATTTTGAGCAAGTGCTTGCAAGACCTTTTTCATGTCAATTTTCAAGAGAAGTTGAACCGAGTGGCCTTATATTGCATCGACCAAAATGTGTAGTCTTTTAAACCTCATATCTTGTTGGCCATCCTTAATCCAGTCTTGAAATTACTATGTTCTCTTACTACAAATATTAAAGATGTTTTGTATCATTGATGGGGGTTATATCAAGGCCCTTCTTGTTGATTATTTGGGTTGTTTTTCATTGATGTCAACCCTTGAATAAAGTTCAATAGGTAATTATGGTAGCACAAAGGTTTGGGTAATGGATCCAAGTTTGTTTGATGTATAATGGTATGTGTTTTAATATATTTGAAAGTAAGACTATTCTATATGGATAGTACATGTCATGCAATTTACGATGGTATGTGGAACGTCACATAAATTCTCATGGTTAGAGAGTTATGGCCATGTGAAGTTGGAGAACCCTCATGAGTCATCTAGAAGCCCCAAAAGGTCAAAGTAGTCAAAGTGGTTTCAAAGAAGAAATTATTTAAATAATAAACTGAAGTGATGAGTGTACTATAAGTCAAAGTGGATACAAAAGAAATTATTTAAATAAAAAAGTTAATGGAGAAATTACTAAGTGGACAACTAGTTAGAAGGGGGTTATCCCTAAAATAAGGAAAGTGGTTTAAGATGGTTAGGAGGTTACCCCTTGAGGAAGCTACATAAAATTATAGAGAAATGGAGAAATGAAGAAATGAACGCAAGATTCAATGAAGTCAATTCAATGGTGCAGATGAATTCGAATAAGATCGGAGGGCTACTGTTGCACTTCATAGTGTAACTGCTAGAAACAAATGATGGTTTCTACCAGAGGATGAGCTCGTCTATCATAGAGAAGACAAAGAGTCTCAAATGCCAAAGAAGCTAAGGAATCTCGACTTAACACCCAATGATGATGGACACATGGATCGAACTGCCAGAGCAGCTGAAGAGTGGCGATTATGATCAGGCAGAACACCCGATATGGTAAGAGAATGCATAAGAATGGAGAGAAAGGATGAAAAATTTGCACAGAGACTATAAGAATGCAGAAAAGAAGAGATTTGGGAGTGGTTGTGGTTGAGGGTGATTGAGGGGTGAAGAAGGAGGCAGAGCGCACCAACAACAATGCATAGAATGGGAATGGTGAATTGAAGGGACATGGCGCAAGGAGCATAAAAGGAAAAAGAACAGAAAGTGCAAGGAGTGCGCAGAAGACACTGATGCAGAAGGAGCAACACAGTGTAGCAGAACAGTGATGAGACCGGTAAGCCATTGGAGAATTGTATATCACTGTAATAAGTCATAATAGAAAAGATTTATATTTTAGGGTGGAAGGGAGGTGCAAGGGAGGACTGTTGTCCTCAGAGGTTCAAGTGGGTGCTTGAACATAGGGAGTTGTAGCTTCCATCTGGTTACAACCAGAAAAACCAGGGTGGTGCAAGGGAGAATTGTTGTTCTTTGTTTTATAGGTTGGTGCCTGTATGATTGGAAGTTGGTGCTTCCATCCAGTTGGTGCTGGAACACTGTGAAGTTGGTGCTTCCCTCTAGTTGGTGCTAGAGAAACCAGGGAGTTGGTGCTTCCTTCTAGTTGGTACTAGAAAAAATAGAGAGTTGGTGCTCTCAACAAGTAGCAGCTTGTAAAACAGAGGTTGCAGCCTCATTATGAGTAACTTGGTGCTCATATGTATGATAATGTAAATAATGTAAAGATTACCTATCATATAAAGAAGAAAATATTTTACCCGTTATGGGTTTCCTCAGGAAATATTTGTCTCTGTGTATCTCATATGTGTGAGTGATGTTGAATATGCTATTACTTATTTCCTTGAATTATTGCGATTATCATTGAGTGCTTTGTAAAGAGTTAAAATAATCATAATTGTTTAAGCACGGTAACAACTGATTCACCCCTCCCTCTCAGTTGTCCAATAATTGGTATCAGAATCGACCCCTTTTTATCTAAAGGGTAGACCCTAGAGCTTAAACATGTCAAGCCATGAAGGAAATTCAACCAATAAGGCCCCTCTGTTCAATGGAACAAACTTTTCCTTCTGGAAAGTTATAATGAGAACCTACATAATGTCTTTAGGTACATATGTATGGGATGTGGTAGACACTAGTTATGTAAAGCTAGTTGTACTAGCTAATAAGGATGAGAAGCTAGAATTTAGCTTCAACTCTAAGGCTATGAATGCTATCTTGAGTGGGCTTACAGAAGCATAATCCATAAAATTTATTCACCTAGGAACTACCAAACAAATGTGGGACAAACTCATTAGTAGTTATGAAGGTAATGAAAAGGTAAAGGACACCAATCTTCAAACCTACAAAATACAGTTTGAACAGTTGAAGATGAAGGAAGATGAAACTATTGAAAAATACTTTCTAAGAGTAGAAGAAATGGTAAATTAAATGAAAGAACTTGGTGAAAAAATTGAGGAACCTTCTTTAGTTCATAAAATCTTGAGATCTCTCCCACATAGGTTCAACCCGAAGGTCTCTGCTATAGAAGAACTTAATGATCTAAAAACCTTGGAGTTTGATCAACTTCTAGGAACATTGACTGCATATGAAATGAGAATAGTTAAAGATAAACCCACCTCCATAGAAGAATCATTTAAAGCAGACAAGAATGAGGATTCTGAGCCCGATGAAATTGAAGAAAAATTTGTGAAGAGACTGAAGAAGGGTTTAGGCAAATACAAAGGTAAACTGCCTTTCAAATTTTTCAACTGTGGTAGGATAGGTCATTTTGCAAACAAATGTCCCCACAAAGGGAAGGATCAGACATGTGATGATGAGGAGAAGTACAAACACAAAAATTTCTTTAAAGAGAATAACTTTAAGAAGAAAAGTCTTTGTGTAAACAATGATGATGATCCTTCAGATGATGAAGACAATGACTCCTCTATTGAATATAAACTAAATTAATTCATACTTATGGCCAAAGAGTATTATGATAATAACAACATAGGGAGTGATGTCAATGAAGAAGAATTTGTGGTTGACATGGAAGGAGAACTGATCAGTTCACTGGAAGAGATTGACAAACTAAGAATCAAGAACAGAAAGCAAAGACAATTGTTGATACAGTTTGAGAAAGACAGTAAAGAACTTGATGATGACCTTGTCCTACTTAAAGTATAATTGGAAGAGGAAAATAAAATCAAAGACATTATGAAACGATAGCTATCAGAAAAGAAGGCAAGATGTGAAGCATTAGAACAAGAAGTAGTGAAAACTAGGAAAGAGATGGAGAAGTTTCAAGCCTTGTATAATCATAATTTGTCAAGTATCAAAGCCTCAGAAGGATTATCCACCATTCTGAATCAGCAAAGGAATCCAAAGATGAAAACTGGTTTGGGTTATGAAGAGGGATCAAGTAGTGGCAAGCCAAGAAATGAAGAACCCATCAAGTTTGTCAAATGTACAACCAATGGCAACAACAAACCTGCAGAAACAAAGGAAGACAATCAACCACCCAGTACGAGTAAGGAAAAAGGTGCCAGGGCTGAATCTGTATAACAAAGAAATAATGTGCTCCCTGCTAAAAGACATCATTAGCATGGAAGAAATCGATTTGCTCAAAGAAGACAACCATTTTCCAGGTACAAATAATTTTTCTATGGCTATTGTTTCTACTGTTCTAACTTTGGTCACAAAGATGTAAATTGTTCCTTAAGACTTAGACATGAGAAATTAAGATTTCAAAGGAATAAATACATGCCACAACAAAGAATGATGCAGCCAAGTAACAAACCTTCACAGATTGCAAATTGTCAAATTAATTCTAGGGACATGCAACTAAGGAGGTCAAGAAATAATCAATAGTCAATGAGTAGACAACGCTACAACAATAAGTTTGACCTATTGAAAAATGATATTGAATGCTACATCTATCATAACTATGGACATAAATCTGTTGATTGTCGATTATAGAACTATGAACCAGATTTGAATTCCCCTATTGAAAATTTCAAGTTATGAAAGAATAAAGAAAGTGACAAGTGTGGATTAGTGTTCTCAGCTCAAAGAAAAATTAACCCTTGGTACATAGACAGTAGATGCTCCAAACATATGACGGGAGACAAAGGTAAGTTTCTATCTCCAAGTGAAAGCAAATAAGGAAACGTAACCTTTGGAAATGATGCTCCAGGTAAAATAAAGGGTAAAGGGATGGTGAGTTTAAATAATGGAAAAGGAAAACCCCAAGATGTTCTACTTGTAGATGGGCTGAAACATAATCTTCTCAGTGTAATTCAAATGTGTGATGAAGGATGTGAAGTGGTGTTCACATCCAAGGATTGCAAGATAAAGTCTGTAAACTCAAGACAAGTGTTGGCCAAAGGCATAAGGACATAAAATAATGTATATTTGTTGAAATAAAATAGAGAAGAATGTCATCTAGGCAAACATGATGAAAGTTGGTTATGGCATAGGAAACTTGGACATCTAAACTTTGACCACTTAATTAAACTCAAATATATCGAGGCAGTAAAATATCTTCCAAGAATATCAAAGCCCCAAGATTCAATATGTAAACCCTACCAAGTAGGAAAGCTAAACATGACACAGTTTAAGTCCAAGAGCTTTACTTCAACAAAGAAACCACTTCAACTAGTTCATATGGATTTATGTGGGCCATAAAGACAGGAAGGCACAAGGAAAGAAAACTACTTCATGTTGATTATTGATGATTACTCCAGACTTACTTGGGTTGCCTTTCTCAAAGAAAAAGCTGAAGCATTTGAGAAGTTTAAAATATTTAAGGCTTTAACTGAGACTCAAATAGGCAAGAGGTTAAATGCAGTAAGATCAGATCGAGGAGGAGAGTTTATGTCAAGTGACTTCAAGGAATTCTATGATAAGCATGGGATCAAGAGAGAATACAGAATCCCAAGAACTCCACAACAAAATGGAGTAGTTGAGAGGCAAAACATAATAGTGCAGGAAATGGCCAGGTCAATGATGAATGAGAAGAACATTGGTCAAACCTACTGGGTAGAAGCAATACACACAATAGTCCATGTTCTTAACAAATCCCATCTCAGACCACAAAGTGACAAGACACCTTATGAACTGTGGTTTGGGAGACCTACCTCAATTAAACACTTCAAAGTCTTTGGGAGTCAATGCTACATAAAGAATAATGATGAGAACCTTGGAAAATATGATGACAGGGATGATGAAGGTATCTTCTTGGGGTATGCTACAAACAGTAAAGGATACAGATGCTATAATAAAAGGCTGCATAAAATGGTTGACTGTATTGATGTAAAAGTTGATGAAGGAATCCCAACAAGAGAGGTGTACAGTAATGAGTCTTCTACATAATACACAGCTAAAGCCAAAGATGAACAGGTCCAAGAATCAGAAAATGAAGACTCTGAATCAGATGAAGACAAATACACTTAGATAGACTCAAATCAATAGACAAAATCAAATTCCTCCTCTAGAATCACTCAAAAGAATCATCTTGTAAGTCAGATAATTGGTGGAAAAGACAAAGGTGTACAAACCAGGAGAAAGCTAATAAAAAACACTGAACAATCACATATAGCTTTCATATCCATGTTGGAACCCAAGAATTTTAATGAAGCTAGAAAAGATGAAGATTGGGTTAAGGCAATGAATGACGAACTTGATCAAATTGAGAAAAAGAATACGTGGGAGATGGTTCATATACTATAAGGTAAAAATATCATTGGTTCCAAATGGATATTTAAGAATAAGTTGAATGAGCAGGGACAAGTTCTCAGGAACAAAGCAATATTGGTTTGTAAAGGCTATGCTCAAATAGAAGGACTAGATTTTGATGAAACATTTGTGCCCGTATCAAGGTTGGAAGCTATCATAATATTTCTTTCCTATGCTTGTCATAAAATGTTTAAAGTCTATCAAATGGATGTCAAGTCAACTTTTCTAAATGGAGATTTAAATGAAGAATTCTATATGGAACAACTAGAGGGTTTTGAACTATATGATAACCCTGACTTAGTATGCAAGCTGAAGAAAGATTTATATGGGTTAAAATAAGCTCCTCGTGCCTAGTATCACAAACTGGATATGTATCTCAAAGATAAAGGGTTCAAGAGAGGAACAATTGACAACAATCTATATATCAAAACAAAGGGTGATGATTTGCTCATTGTGTTGGTCTATGTAGATGACATCATCTTCAGATGTAATAAGGATTCATTGGTAAAATGGTTTTCTTCTGCCATGGAGTTTGAGTTTGAAATGTCTATGATAGGTGAACTGTCATTTTTTCTTGGTCTACAAATTACTCAAAGGTCTGAAGGGATGTTCATTTCTCAAGAAAAATATCTAAGAGTAATGCTGAAAAGGTTTCAAATGGAAGATTCTAAACTTGTGGGCACAGTTATGGTAACTAGATGAAAATTAGGAAAGGATGATGACTCACCTGATGTTGATCAAAGTTCATATAGGTCAATGATAGGAATCCTATTATACATCACAGCATCTCGCCCATACATAATGCATGTTGTTGGAATGGTAGGAAGATATCAATTTGCACCTAAACAGAGTCATTTGCTAGCTGTCAAAAGGATATTCAGGTATTTGAAAGAAACAATGAATTATGGTTTGTGGTATCCTAGAAATTTGAATTTTCAGTTAACTGCTTATTCAGATGCATATTGGGCAAACTGTGTTGATGAGAGAAAAAACACTAGTGGAGGAGCATTCTTCCTTGGTGACTCATTAGTATCATGGCTTAGTAAAAAGAAAAGTTCCATTTCTTTATCGACTACAAAGGCAGAGTACATTGTTGTTGCTACCTATTACACTCAGGTATTATGGATGATTCAAACACTTGCAGACTTGGAGGTAAAATATGCAGCACTGATCCTAATTCATTGTGACAACACTAGTGCCAAGAGTGTGTCTAAGAATCTGGTACTCCACTCCAAGACCAATCATATTCCCATAAAATACCATTTTATGAGAGAGAAGGTCACCAATCAGGTTGTTTAGGTCCATTACATTACAACCAAAAAACTAATTGCAGACATATTTACTAAACCCCTAGCCAAGACACCATTTGAATATCTCCGACAAAAGCTGGGTGTCATCTCCTCTCACACCTAAGAGAGTCCATCCTATTAGGGGGAGCTTTGTATTGATGGAATAATTGATACCTCCTAAAAATACTTCAACAACTTAGGGGGAGCATGTTTTCTTTGACATTGATGTCAAAGGGGGAGAAAAGGAGTGGTCTGGACCGAATGCTACAGATGGAGGTCCAAACAAATTAGCGTAGTCATTCAGGGTTGCCATCAATGCCAAAGGGGGAGATTGTTTGCATGTTTTCAGGCAGATGTGCTTGTCATTGATGGCAAGATCTGAGTATGCAGTGATGGCAAAAAAGGGATAGCATAAAATCAGAAGAGATAGTTTAGAGGTGCACGAAGAGTGAAAGAGTGTGCTTGTTTATTTGATGGCAAACATACATGCAAAGAAGATCAACAGTGCAGTGATAATTGAATGCCGAAATGAAGAAATGCGAAATTCCAGAATACGTTGATCCGAATCCATTTTGGATTTTGGGATACCAGAAGATTGAGAAGTCAAGAGTTGAGACTCTTCAATATAGGAGTCCTGGAGTTGCGAAATCCAGAATCCCGAAATCCGAAAAGAGGCACATCAACAAGAGTTTTACAAACCAGGAAATAACTCCATTTCGAAGTCCCAGATACCGGGAGTTGAAGTGTCAAAACACTTCACCACAGGAGTCCCGATATCACGAAATGTGAAATGTCGAAATCTCGAAATCAGGAGATAGTTCCAGATACCGGGAGTTGAAGTGTCAAAACACTTCACCACAGGAGTCCCAGAATCACAAAATGCAAAACGCTGAAATCCCGGAAGAAGGACAACAATTTTAGATATCGAGAGTTGGGGATGTCAAGATCTCTAACTACAGGAGTCCTGAAGTCACATGAAAAATCATGAAATGTCAAAGACTCCATACCAGAGGTTTGGATACCAGGAGTTGGAGTTGTCAATAACTCTCATGTCAAGAATGTTGAAATTGTGATGTGGGAAATCATGAAGAGATCTGGACTGTCAAATAATCTAGGGTGTGGAACATTGATCCAACTCCATTTTGGATCTTTGGATACCACGATTTGGAAGAGTCAAGTGATGAGACTCTTCATCGCAAGAATCATGAAAGGCCGAAATGCAAAATTCCGAAATGATCGGAGCTAGTGCAACCAAGCTCCATTTCGGAGCTTCGGATACCGGGACATGGAGCATCAAGAACTCATCGCCACAGGAATGCTGAAATGCCAAAAAGATAAATTGCAAGAGAACTATATGGATAAGTGCTCGATCACCCCTCATAGTCATGTGATCGAAGAGCTATAGAGAAAATCTTGAAGTGACAATCTCCTTTTTTGGAGTTTCAGAGATCGCAACTTGGAGAGTCGAGAAGCCTCACAACATGATTGTCGAATTGTCGAAATGTCAAAATGCGAAACATGTTTTGGATCAGCCCGTGGTCACAACCATTGGTCACATCGGGGAAATATGGAGGAAGGAGCTAGTGCAGGAAATCTCCTTTTCAGAGTTTCAGGGATCAGGACATGGAGAGTAACGAAATCTTCACCACGGGGATCCCAAAATTCCAAAGTGCAAAATGGAGAAATGACCACAAGATTCAATGAAGTCAATTCAACAGTGCAAATGAATTTGAATAATATCAGAGGGCTACTATTGCACTTCATAATGTAACTGCTAGAAACAAATGATGGTTTATGCCAGAGGATGAGCTCATCTATGACAGAGAAGATGAAGAATCTCAACTGCCATAGAAGCTAAGGAATCTTAGATTAACACCCAGTGATGATGGACACATGGATCGAATTACCAGAGAAGCTGAAGAGTGGTGATTATGATCATGGAAAGCACTCAACATGGTAAGAGCATGCAAAAGCATGGAGAGAAAGGATGCACAATGGGCACAGAGACTATAACAATGCAGAAAAGAAGAGATTTGGGAGTGGTTGTGGTGGAGGGTGATTGAGGTGTGAAGAAGGAGGCATAGCACAGCAGCAACAATGCACAAAAGGGGAATGGTGCATTGAAGGGACATGGTGCAAAGAGCATAAAAGGAAAAAGAACAAAAAGCACAAGGGTGTGTAAAAGACATTGTTGTAGAAAGAGCAACGCAGTGTAGCAGAACAATGATGAGACCGGTAAGCCATTGAATAACTTTATATCACTGTAACAAGTGATAATAGTCAAGATTTATGTTTTATGGTGGAAGGGAGGTTCTAGGGAGGACTGTTGTCCTCAGAGGTTCAAGTGGGTGCTTGAACATAGGGAGTTGTATCTTCCATCTAGTTGCAGCCATAAAAACTAGGGTGCTAGGGTGGTGCAAGGGAGAACTATTGTTCTTTGTTTTACAGGTTGGTGCATGTATGATTGGAAGTTGGTGCTGGAACACTGGGGAGTTGGTGCTAGAGAAACCAGAGAGTTGGTGCTTTTAGCAAGTAGCAGCTTGCAAAACAGAGGTTGCAACCTCATTATGAGTTGGTGCTCATATGTATGACAATGTAAAGAATGTAAAGATTACTTATCATAAAAAGAAGAAGATGTTTTTACCCCTTATGGGTTTCCTCATGAAATATCTGTCTCTATGTATCTCATATGTTTGATTGATGTTGAATGTGCTATTACTTATTTCCTTGAATTATTGTGATTGTCATTGAGTTCTTTATAAAGAGTTATAATAAGCATAATTGTTTAAGCACGATAACAACTGATTCACTCCCCCACCTTCTCAGTTGTCCAACAAGTAGTTGATGCATGATTGGTACATACTTGGTACATGGTTGAAGGAACTTGTTTATGGTATAGGTTCAGGTACAGGTTGATAAATGGTACATATTGGAACATGTTATTGGTACAGGTTGTTTACATGCTATTGGTACAGGTTGATTACAGGTTATTGGTACAGGTTGTTTACATGTTATTGGTATAGGATGATTACAGGTTTTTTGGTAGAGGTTTTTTGGTGCAGGTTGATTGGTACAGGTTTTCAGCAGTATATCTCATAGTGATAGTGTGGCAATGGTTTCATCATTCTACTTATATTTCAAGGTGGTTGTATTGGGTAAGGATAGGTGGTTGTAGCCACCTTCCAGTTGTAGACGAAGAACATAGGGGGTTGTAGACTTCTTTTGGTTGTATCCAGAGAAATGGGGAGTTGGAGATTACCTAATGTAGCAGCATTTCCTTCATAGTAATTAGCGCACACGTGGAGGAGAGAAGAATGACATTTCAGCAAAGCCAGAAATTCAAATCGAGCATTAACTCAGAATTTATTTGGGTTGTTGAGATATTTTGTCGAGCAAATTTTAAAATCATAACTTGTTTCTAAAGTCTCAAAGGACTATAATAAATTGCAGACATGGAGTGTTGACTCTGTCTGATAGTAATTAGCATTTATTGTAATAGGACTAAGTAGGTAATAGCTTTAAGTCTGAATTGTTAGATTTCAGGAACAGGACGAGAGAGCTCAAGGAGCTTGTCCTTAGAAAGTTTTCATTTTTAATTTTAAGAGTATATTAGGATGGATAGCATAGGATAGAACAATGTAGAATAGAATAGAAAGAACACCATGTAATTTTTGTTTTTCAGTAATGAATAGAACAGACAGGATATTGTCATATATCTGTGTTCATTTACTGTTTAAAGAAAAGTATGTTGTATTCTATGTGATTTTCATATTTTCATTTTCATTTCCTATTGAGAGTGGAGAGAATTACTATATGATTCTATAACGAAAATAGATAAGTTTCATTTTTTTTTCTACGGAACCGTGTATGCAAGGTGTGCATTCCCTAACGCAAGGTGTGTGTTAACTAGATCTTGGAACGATTCAGAGAGGGAGGTTCAGAGGAGAACAAGGAGACTTGATATTCCATGTGCAAGGAGTGCACAGAACTTAGAGCTGACTAAGTTCAAAGAAACAAAAAAGAAGAATGCCAAGAGAGTGTTGTTACACCTCAAAATCACTCAACTAGATAAGTGTCGCATATGCCTCTCACTTGTCGCAAGTGTCGCAAATGGTGTTGAATCATCCTATCACAATGACAACACTAAAGAGGCACTTGGAACATCTCATATACTTGGTTTGAAGGAAGAAACTGGTTCAGTGAAGTCAAACATCTCTTAACACCTGAGAGGGCTTCTTAATCAAGAGTTTGGAAGGGGAACGCTCCTCTAAAACTGCTTGAGGAGTGTTGGCGCCCTTCTACCATGCTTCATAAGTGTTGTAGCGCTTCTCCACCCCTTTGCAGAAGCACTACCCAGATTTGAAGCGCTGGCGCTTCCTTTGACCTTCTCTGGAGCATTCTAGCACTCTGATACCCCTTTTGAGGGAGCGCTCTCCATTCTGGGTAAATGGTTAGCCCGGTGAGAAGAATAAGGGGAGAATCATTCGAGTTTGGGAGGTGCTTGAACTCGAATTCTTGGTTTTGTCAAAAGATCTCTGATCCAAGGAGGAGGTTCCCAACTGGTTCTAAACATAAATCAAGTGGTTGGGCCCTTCCCAACCTATATAAGCAAACTCTATGGTGATGTAGAGAAGGAAGAATGGAGCATATGGAACTTATGATCTTGGAGGAAACTTGTAGTCAGCCAAAGGAGAGCAATCATTGAAGCTGTTGTCATCCAGGTTGTGGATCTTTTAGGCAAGGGTTAGACGAAGAGGACTTGACGAAGCTGTCGCACTCGCATCTACGATTGTAAGTATTGTTGTCGCTATTCTCATTAATATGACAAGCTTGGCCTGTTTCTTTCTAGTTTGTGTTTGATGTTGCATAAAATTATCATTTATTGGTAGATCTGTTTTCAAGCTAATGTCAATAGAGTAGGAAGTGGTCGTATCTTGTTTTGTCCACAGACCTCATCGAGGAGCAAAAGGATTGCAGCGCAACTCGGAGCGTGCAGGGACAAACGTCGATTAAGAGGTACTTCTATCATCCTTCCTTCTCATGCATTAGGCTTAGATAGATTTGAAAGGAAGTCAGTGTCCACGATAAGC
>JZKD02S0110152.1:314265-327982 GCA_000966675.3 Picea glauca | reverse complement strand
TTGAACAGTGTGGGCTCTAAACACTGGACGCCATAAGCCACCTGTGACCTCAAAGCCAAATGAGCACTAGTACTACCAGTCGCACTAGTGATAGCAAACAATATGGATCGAAGAGTCAGATCCCGGACGTCTTTGATAGGGATCCTGCCCCCTACCAATCGTGGCCCCGTAACACAATGACATGCCAAATACACGTCCACCTGCTCTGGCAATGTCCTCTGCCCTGTGAAAGCTATAGGAACCCCTCTTTTTGAGAGGTTGGTCAGAAAATACACATCTTCCAACTCGATAGTCAGGAGTTGTGCACCGATACGGAATCCCTGTTCATTGATGTCCCAAAGACCAATGATATTCTCAAGCAATAGAACTTCGCTCTTCATTTTTTGCAGTTTGAAGAACTTGAGTAACCCGCAGGCCCTCAAAGAAGCCCGCGTACGGGGACTCTGTAGAGCAGCTATATCATCCATTTCATGTTCCCGCTCTTTCCACTCGATCATGGTTGCCGAATATGTCTACAAAACAAAAATTCAAAATTTCCATCATGACCCACGTTTTTGTCATTTCGGCAAAATTCAAAAAGCATTTTAAGACATGCAAATGAATGCCCATGACATCTAAAGGTATTCAATCATCATTTTAGACCCCCAAGCCCTTTAAAACTTGTTAAACAACGATTAAAACGTGACAAAAATAAAAACGTTTTGAGGGGGTGCATGGGCCCATGAGGGAAGTTTTTAAGAATTTCTTTGGTCAAAATGGTCGACCCAATCAATGGTTGAGGTGTGGACATCTTATTAACCATTTCCCAATGAAAATTCGTGAATAATTCCCCCCATTTTATTAACTTTTATAAGGAGGCCGATTTGGTCCAAAATGGTCAACCTAGGGCTTCATGTTTTAAACTAATGATGCTATTAAAATCAACATGGAACCATACAATTGAAAGAGAAATGAACGAACATCTACCTGGTTTGAACGGTGTGAAAAACGATCAACCGTAGCTTCGGCAGTGAAGAAAACAAGTTTGACTCCAGTTGATATTCTCCAACACTCCACAAAATCCTTGCGAATGAAATGGTAAATGAAGTTTTTTCAAGTCAATCTATATTTATAAAATTTCATTTTCATAAACTATGGTTATTTTGGGTTTCTCTACTGGTGAAAATGACTTCACTAATCCATGGTTTTTAGTTTCTGTCATCGCAGGTTGTTGGCAATTCTGATGCATCTTCCACCTTGTCATACTTATGAGCATAGTCTTAGTTCGTTCTCAAGCTCAGCAATATGAGAACACAACCGGGTAAACTTTTATCTCTTTTTCGGACCCGTATGAATCTAATCACACGAAAAAGGAACCCCCCTGGAGTCTCCTTTAAACCCTTTTCAGACTCTCTAAATATGAAAAGATTGTCGAGTGACCTTGCTTCCTTTCACACTCGTTAAAAGGTTAGAAAGGGCGTCTTTCGAGTGATAGTTTAAACCTTTTTCGGTCTCAATTGACTATTGTACGAAAAAGGAACTGAGAGAGTTCCCTTTTAAGTGTTTTTCCAAACTCTATAATCCCTAAAAACCTTCGATTTTTCTGTCTTTGGACTCGTTAAAGCACACATCGACAGACCTGTATGGGACTGAACCCTTACTTTTTCCGGTTCATTCAACAAAGGAAGAGGAACTTACCGAAGGTAGGTTATATCGAGCATGTGTTATCCTCCTCGAGCTCGTTAAATTAAAAAGAGGTACTCATCTATATGGATGGGGGAAAAAATTGAAAGGGACAAGCCAAGCAATCTCTTGAGAATGCCACCTAGCACTTCTTAGAGTCGCCCTTGAACACGGAATTTTGTCATTTGCCCATATCATAATCTGCTGAACCTATGCACTGAGCCAATCTTTGAGTTTCCTTTCACTCCCTTGGGTCACCCGACGCAAGTCGCAGTATCCATTGCATAATTTTGGTCCATGCCACGTTTTGCTGTTGTGCTTCAGTGTTCAAGGAAAGTATCTGCCTCGAGAGTCAGCCATCCCTAATATCTTGCCTCAAAACCTGTATCAGTCCATGTACTTTTGATCTACAAATTGTATCTCCATATCCATTTCATGTCGTTGATGGGGGATACATCAAGGCCCTCCCTCGACGATTCTATCCCTGTTGACTCCAACACATTATCTAGGAATTAGACTTAGAAGCCAGTTAGTACTTTGGGACCTGCATGCCTCAATGGCAGGCCTCCTCACATTCGACAGTAGGTTTACATCATTGACCCCTGATCGAATGATTCCACGAGTGTTCGACCTCATCTCATCTATTCACATTCGCTGGAATGTACTAGGGTACCTTGGGAATCATCGACATTAATGGTGATCTCCCCCGCACTTGTTAATGGTTTACCTCATTGACCGATAATCAAGTGGTTTCTGCCATGTTCAACGTCAAGACATCCATTCACATGGTCAGATTCGTATCATATTGGGATTGGTATTAAGACCCTGGGTTGAGCCATCACTTCGATATATGTTTCACCCAGGTTGCGAAGGAGTTCTATTGGACAATGTCACATGCACTGCTATATAGATCCACTTTGTATTGGTCATGGCTATGCCTTATCATCTCGTAGATCCACTGTGTATTCTTCATGGCTACAATCAGTTTGAGTCACTACAGTATAGATCCACATTGTATCTTTGGTGGCTATACCCCTGTTTGTCAATACAATTATGGATCCGCAGTGTGTTTTATGGCGGCCATACCTCACAAGTCTCGATCTCCCAAGCATAGGTATGCCTGCCTTGGGTTTTGATATATGTCATGATATTGGTTGGATGTTTGTGTGCAGCTTCCATCAGGTTCTCCGAGTCTAAACCCTTGCTTGAATATCTACAAAGTACTTCAGTCATTAGTCCGCATCTTCTGACTTCATACTTTGGGGGGCATTCTGTTACACCTCAAATTCACTCAACTAGATAAGTGTCGCATATGCCTCTCACTTGTTGCAAGTGTCGCAAATGGTGTTGAATCATCCTATCACAATGACGACACTAAAGAGGCACTTGGAACATCTCATATACTTGGTTTGAAGGAAGAAACTGGTTCACTGAAGTCAAACATCTCTTAACACCTGAGAGGGCTTCTTAATCAAGAGTTTGGAAGGGGAACGCTCCTCTAAAACTGCCTGAGGAACGCTGGCGCCCTTCTACCATGATTTAGAAGTGTTGTAGTGCTTCTCCACCCCTTTGCAGAAGCACTACCCAGATTTGAAGCGCTAGCGCTTCCTTTGACCTTCTCTGGAGCGTTCTAGCGCTCTGATACCCCTTTTGAGGGAGTTCTCTCCATTCTGGGTAAATGGTTAGCCCGGTGAGAAGAATAAGGGGAGAATCATTCGAGTTTGGGAGGTGGTTGAACTCAAATTCTTGGTTTTGTCAAAAGATCTCTGATCCAAGGAGGAGGTTACCAACTGGTTCTAAACATAACTCAAGTGGTTAGGCCCTTCCCAACCTATATAAGAAAACTCTATGGTGATGTAGAGAAGGAAGAATGGAGCATATGGAACTTATGATCTTGGAGGAAACTTGCAGTTAGCCAAAGGAGAGAAATCATTGAAGCTGCTGTCATCCAGGTTGTGGATCTTTTAGGCAAGGGTTAGATGAAGAGGACTTGATGAAGCTGTCACACTCGCATCTACGATTGTAAGTACTGTTGTCGCTATTCTCATTAATATGACAAACTTGGCCTGTTTCTTTCTAGTTTGTGTTTGATGTTGCATAAACTTATCATTTATTGGTAGATCTGTTTTCAAGATAATGTCAGTAGAGTAGGAAGTGGTCGTATCTTGTTTTGTCCACAGACCTCATCGAGGAGCAAAAGGATTGGAGCGCAAATCGGAGCGTGCAGGGACAAACGTCGATTAAGAGGTACTTCTATCATCCTTCCTTCTCATGCATTAGGCTTAGATAGATTTGAAAGGAAGTCAGTGTCCACGATAAGCATTTTTCTGTCTAGGGTTAAGGTCAAGCCTTAGAGGTCGATCTACTTGTCCGCAGGCATATTTTCCTACAACAAGCGTAACGTATTTTCTTTTTAAGAAAATCCCTTCGAATCTCAGTTATTCGAAATCCTTGAATGCAAGGTGTGTGTAGGAGTTCGAATCTTTAAGAAGAAGAAGCTCAGGAGGGAGTGTGCTTTCGTTCACAGAGATCTAGTTGAAGAAGGACTGAATATTTAGTCCTTGACACTTAGAATATTTCCTAAGTCTGGGAAGAAAAGTCACGGAAGCTCAGGGGGGAGACCACAGTAACTGTCATATATGAATGCAGAGACCCGATAGCCGTCGAATGTAGAAGAATGACGAGTAGTTGAATAGACGGTGTAAATACTTCAAGAGGAAGTGTCTATATTTTGATAGTCATAATATCTGTGGAAGCAATGCAAACCTTAGCGCCTTGTGCCCAAAGGAGGATTTCGACATTCGACATCTATTGGAACAACAGTGAAGTTTCTTTAGACTCACGTGTTGCGAAATCCTGACAACCATCAGATTTCACTGAATAAACCTGTCAAGTAGGGAAGAGATCGAGAGTTGGAACACCTGGTGAGTAGTTGGTGTTTGGGAGAACCACCAAAAGGATCAAGACCATCCATCGTGGAGAGGACAGGTGGCGACAAGATCTGATTGACCGGGGGAATGACGAGGAGAAGAGCGGGGGATTCATGAGAAGGAAATCCACAAAATCATCCAGACCATCCCTCAGGAAGAATAAGATAGAGGATATCGACTTTTGGTCAAGGGGCAGTGGAGACCGTCGATCCAGTGTGAAAGGATTTCAGAGTTTCGACGTTCAGGGAATAGAAGGTGCAGGAACTTTTGGTCTCACAAGTTGTGAAACCCTGAAGTGAGTAACCCTGACACGCTCGAGGTTTGACCCTAGGTCACAGGACTGGTTCATATGGTGATCCACTAAGGGAGGCGTTAAAAGAACGTGGAGTCCTTTCATAGTTTGGAACTTCGAGAGTTGAGAGGTAGGAGAGCTTGCTCACTGGTTTGTTGAACCGCGAACTTCGACAACCCTTTTGTTGTAGTCCATGGTCATGATATAGTGGTCGTATGAGAGAGGAGTAAGGGAAGAGGGCTAGCGCTTAGCTAGAGCCCCCAATCAGGATTTGTGGATTCAAGTTGCAAAAAAACGGGATGCTTGAATGTGGAAGCCCCAATCTACGAAAAGCACTTTTTGGTTTTCCATGAAGTCACGATGAACGGTCACATGGACTGAGATTTAAGCACATGTTAATCGTCGTTAATCTATTTTCAACATTAGTTGGTTGAAGAGACAAGGATTTCTCCCTCGAGAAATCCTAAATCGCAAAATGTGAAATAGGCCTTATGGGTAAGGTCATGGTCATAAGGATGATTACATGAAGGGGGAGCTTGCACTTGAAGTTGGAGTCTTCACACGCGAGTTCCAAACAAGAGGACCTGTGGATATGATTTATAGGGTTCCAGTGAGGACCCAAAAGAGTTGTTACAACTCGGAGTTAGAGGATAATCCAGTGACCGAAAGGTCATGGACCCCACTAGGGGAGGGGATTTGCATCATGTGGTATCAAAGCCAAAGCAAAAGCTTTTTAAGTTTGTCTGTAGAGCAATAGAAAAAAGAAGAAGAGAGGAAGGTTGGTATCCTTCGTGGGGATTTCACTCTATTGGGAGGTAACACAGTGAAGTCATGATGCCAAGAAGGTGCAGATAAAATGCAGAGATGGAAGAAGAAATGAGGTGACTCAGAATGAGGTTGGACACCATGGAAACAACACAGAGAAGGGCACCAGATACTAGCGATGTCAGTGAGGCTGAGAGTGAAGAAGAAGCCAAAGATGGTGAAAATGTGGCAGAGGATGCTGCACAAGACCGCTTGATAAAATCTATTTCAGAGATTGGGGCCAAAGCAAGGATAGAAGTAACTATGTACGAAGGTAATCTGGAAGTTGAAGAATTTCTAGATTGGATATGCACCATGGATAAGCACTTCAATTATGAATATATCGAAGAGGAAAAAATGGTGAAGCATGCAGTGATGAGATTGAAGGGTCACACAACATTATGGTGGGATGAACTGCAAGCTAAACGCAAAAGAAATGGTAAGAAGAAAATTAAAATATGGGATAGGATGGTATCTAAGATGAAAGATAAATGTATCCCAAAGGATTACCAGATAAATCTTTACAGAAGGTTGCAGAACCTGAAACAAAGAGGTTTATCAGTGAAGGAGTACACTGAAGAGTTCTATAGACTGAACATCAGGGCTGGACAGAAGGAGAATGAAGATGAAAAGACAACTAGATATATCAATGGGTTGAGATATGAAATCCAAGAAGAGATCAGCATGATGTCTATCAGTATAGTTGAGGATGCTTATCAAGAAAGCTTGAAAGATGGGAAAAATTAGCCAGGAGGCAAAGTCAATGAAGCAGAGGTAGAAATTTGAACTGAGGCAAAGGAATTAGCATGGAGAAGTTCCAGAAGTCAAAGATGGAAGATATTAAGAAACATATCCACCAAGAGAAGGGTGGAAGCTATAAAGAAGGACAACATGGTGGACAAAGTTCTTTTCCCATAGGTAGAGAAAGAGGAAGAGCCAGAGGAGGCATAGTTAAATTCTATACCTGTGGAAAGGAAGGGCACAAATCTTGGGAATGTCCTGACAGAAAAAGAGAAGGTGGAGAAACACACATTGATGAAGCAGAGAAGCATGTGGAAGAAGAGGTCGTAGAAGGAGGAAGAAACCTCCTAATGAGGAAATTTATTCTCAAACCAGAGAAGGAACCAGAAGAACTAGTTCAATGAACAAGCCTGTTCAGAACTGTTTGCAAGACGAAAGACAGGGTTTTCAAGGTGATCATAGATAGTGTGAGCATGGATAATCTAGTATCCACAAATATGGTGGAAAATACGGAGTTGAAGATGACTTCACATCCAAGGCCATACAAAGTATCTTTGCTACAGAAAGGACATCAAGTCATGGTAAGTCAACAATGACAAGTTGAGTTTAAAATAGGAGGTTACAGAGATGAAATATTGTGTGATGTAATCCCTATGGATGTCTGTCATATTTTATTAAGAAGACCATGACAATATGACCGAAAGGTTATTCATGATGGGAGGAAGAATACCTATACCCTAGAAAAGAATGGTAGGGCACATATGTTGTTACCCATAGTAGACAAGGAGAAGGCAGAAGCTAGTTCAAGCATACTTCTCATGAGTGGGAAGGATCTCTTAAAGGAAGTCAAGGAAGAGAGAGAGATGTAGTTTGTTGTTGTGAGGAATCCTAGAGTGATCCTTACAGTTACTTATGTAGGAGATTTGCCTATAGAAATCCAAGAACTGTTAGAGAACTTCGCTAATATAGTTGTAGATGAGTTACCACACTCATTACCACCCATCAAGAGCATAAGCCATCACATTGACCTTATTCCAGGAGCTAGTTTTCCAAATGAAGTAGCTTATAGGTTGAAACCTAGAGAGAATGAGGAAGTCAAGAATCAAGTCCAGGAGTTGTTGGATAAAGGGTTAGTCGGGGAAATCCTAAGCCCATGTGCAACACCGACTGTATTAAGCTGAAATAAATATGGAGGATGGAGAATGTGCACAAATTCTTGAGCCATCAACAAGATAACCATTAGGTACAGATTTCCTTTACCAAGGATGGATGATTTGATGGACTGCCTGAGTGGAGTAAGCTATTTTTCCAAGATAGACTTGAAGAGTGGATAGCATCAAATAAGAGTGAGAGAAGGAGATGAATGGAAAACAACATTCAAGATGAATGAAGGATTATTTGAATGGTTGGTCATGTTGTCTGGGTTGACCAATGCACCAAGCACATTCATGAGACTGATGAATGAAGTGTTGAAAGTATTCATTGGAAAATTTGTCATAGTATATCTAGATGATATACTAATCTTCAACAAAACAAAAGGAGAACACTCAAGACATTTAACCGCAGTGATGGACAGATTACGATGAGAGCAATTACTGATAAATCTGAAGAAATGTTCTTTTATGAAGAAGGAGATCATATATTTTGGATTCGTAGTCTCTTCGGATGAATTGAATATGGACCCAAAGAAGGTGAGAGAAATTAGAGAATGGCCATCACCAAGAAACCTATTTAAAGTACAAAGTTTTCATGGGTTAGCGAGTTTTTATAGGAAATTTATCAGAAATTTCAGTGGCATATGTGCACCCATGTTGGATACTATGAAGAAGAAACATAGGCCCTTTAGTTGGATAGAGGAAGCTGAAAAAGGTTTCAAAGTGTTGAAAGAGAAGATCACAGAGCAGCCAATTCTAGTCTTACCATATTTTGGAAAAACATTCCAAGTGAGATGTGATGCAAGTGGATTAGCTATTGGAGCAATCTTGAGCAAGGACAATAAGCCAGTTGCTTATTTCAGTGAGAAAATGAATGACACCAAGAAAAATCATTCCACACATGACAAAAATATTTTTATAAAATTTTATGCAGTGAGTCAAGCTTTAAAAAAATTGAGACATTATTTAATTCCTAAAGAATTTGTCTTGTATAGTGATAATCATGCTTCTCAATTTATTACTAGGCAAGAAAAGTTGAATCAAAAACATGCAAAATGGGTAGAATTTATGCAAAATTTTACTTTTGTTATTAAACACATTGTTGGAACTACTAACAAAGTTGCAGATGCTTTGAGTAGAATAAGTTTGATTGTACAGGAATTCCAAGTGAATACATTGGAATTCAAACACCTCAAGGAGATGTATACAAAAGATGCAGATTTCAAGGGAGCATATGAGGCATGCAAGAATCCTTTATTGGGAAACAGAATCCCATGGACTTAATATTTAATTTAGGATGGATTATTGTTCAAGCAAAGCCAATTATGTATTCCAAATTGCTCAATGAGAGACAACCTACTGAAAGAAAAACACAATGGAGGTTTAGCTGGGCACTTTGGTCACGACAAGACATTTGCACAATTGAGAAATTCATATTATTGGTCAAGCATGAAAGAATAAGTGAAGAAGTTCGTGAACAAATGTAGAGTTTGTCAGTATGCAAAGGGAAGACAACAAAATATTGGTTCACATCAGCCATTTCCAATTCCAGAGAGGCCGTGGGATGCAATCAACATGGATTTTGTTTTAGGATTGCCTAGAACTCAAAGAGGAAACCATTCCATATTTGTTGTGGTGGAAAAATTCTCGAAAATGGAAAATTTCATACCATGCCAGAAGACAATCGATTCCACACACATCACCAATTTGTTTTTCAGAGAAGTACTGAGACTACATGGATTGTCGAGGAGCATAGTTTCCGACAGGGACACCAAATTTGTGGGACATTTTTGGAGGAGTTTATGGAAAAGACTGGGGACAATATTATCCTTTATTTTAGAATATCACCCTCAAATAGATGGACAAACTCAATTAGTAAACAAAAGTCTGGGAAACCTACTGAGGAGTTTAGTCACTAAGCAAGGAAGACAGTGGGATCAAATTCTGGCACAAGAAAAAATTGCATTCAACAATTCAGTGAATAGGAGCACAGGGAAGATTCCATTTGAAATTTTGTATGGTATGCAGCCAAGAGGGATTTCTGAATTAAGATATTTGAGCCAATATGAGTTCAGAAGCATTAGAGAAGAGGATTTTGTAGCAAAAATGCAAAAACTCCATGACAGAGTCCGAGAGCAGCTACAAGACAACAATATGAAATACAAGAGAAAAGTTGACTAGAGAAGAAGAGAAATTCAATTTGAAGTTGGGGATGAATTTTTATCTCATTTGAGAAAAGAGAGATTCCCAAGGGGAACATACAAAAAATTGAAGATGAAAAAGATCGGGCCTTGCAAAATTCTCAGAAAATTCGCAACCAATGCTTATGAGATTGAGTTGCTGGACAATGTTGGGATATCACCAATATTCAATGTTGCAGACCTATATCCTTACAAGAGGAATGAAGCAGGAGAAATAGATGATCAGAAAGAGATTTAGTGGGAAGAGCAATTGCCCACAGAAAAAAAACCTTAGATGGAGAAAATCATTGAACAAAGGGACGGAAAGAAAACCAGGAGGAAAACATATCCTGAGTACTTAGTGAAGTGGAAATATCATCCAAGGGAAGATTCAAGTTGGGTCATAGAACCTGATATTTTGAAGAATTGAATGACAATGCAGGAGCTCATGGACAAGAGTCCATGAAATTTTTTAACCAGAGGAGTATGATGCAGGAGCAGTGCCTTCACAGTTCTCAACACACACATGGAGGAGAGAAGAACGACATTTCAGCAAAGCCAAAAATTCAAATCGAGCATTAACTCAGAATTTGTTTGGGTTGTTGAGATATTTTGTTGAGCAAATTTTAAAATCGTACCTTGTTTCTAAAGTCTCTAAGGGTTGTAAGAAATTGCAGACATGGAGTGTTGAATCTGTTTGATAGTAATTAGTATTTATTGTAATATGACTGAGTAGGTAATAGTTTTAAGTCTGAATTGTTAGATTTCAGGAACAAGACGAGAGAGCTCAGGGAGCCCGTCCTTAGAAATTTTTCATTTTTCATTCTAAGAGTAGATTAGGATGGATAGCATAAAATAGAACAAAGTAGAACAAAATAGCAGGAACAACATGTAATTTTCATTTTTCAGTAATGAATAGAAAAGACAAGAGATTGTCATATATCTGTGTTCATTTACTATTTAAAGAAAAGTATGTTGTATTCTGTGTGATGTTCATATTTTCATTTTCATTTCCTGTTGAGAGTGGAGGGAATGACTATATGATTCTATAATGAAATTGGATAAGTTTTAGTTGTTTTTCTACTTAAACGTGTATGCAAGGTGTGCATTCCCTAACGCAAGGTGTGCATTAACTATATCTCAGAACAATTAAGAGAGGGAGGTTCAGAGGAGAACAAGGGGACTTGATATTCTAGGTGCACGAACTTAGAGCCAACTAAGTTTGAAGAAACAACAAAGAAGAACACCAAGAGGGCATGAGGTATTTTCTTTTCAAGAAAATCCCTTCGAATCTAAGTTATTCAAAATCATCGAATGCAAGGTGTGCATAGGAGATCGAATCTTTAAGGAGAAGAATCTCAGGAGGGAGTGTGTTTTCATTCAAAAAGATCCAGCTGAAGAAGGACTGAAGATTTAGTCCTTGAAACTTGGAAGATTTCCTAAGTGTGGGAAGAAAATTCGGAGAAGCTCAGGGGGGAGACCACAGTAACTGTCATATCTAAACGCAAAGAGCCAATAGCCGTTGGATCTAGAAGAATGGAGAGGAATTGAACGAACGGTGGAAATACTTCAAGAGGAGGTGTCTATATTTTAATAACCGTCATATCTATGGAAACAACGTGAACCTTAGCGCCTTGTTCCCAAAGGAGGATTTCGACATTCAACATCTGGTGGAACAAGGGTGAATTTCCTTTGGACTCACGTGTTGCAAAATCCCGACGACTGTCAGATTTCATGGAAGACACCTGTCAAGTAGGGAAGAGATCGAGAGTTGGGACACATGTTGAGTAGTCAATGTTTGGGAGAACCACCGAAAGAATCAAGATCGTCCATCATGGAGAGGACAGGTGGAGACAAGATTTGATAGACCAGGGGACTAACAAGAAGAAGAGCGAGGGATTCGCGAGAAGGAAATCCATGAAATCATCCAAACCATTCCTTAGGAAGAATAAGATGGAGGATCTTGATCGTTGGTCAAGGGGAAGTGGAGACCGTCGATCCAGTGCGAAAGGATTTCGGAGTTTTGATGTTTGTGGAACTGAAGGTGCATGACCTTTTGGTCTTGCAAATTGCAAAAACCCGAAGTGTGAAACCCCAATGCGCTCAAGGTTTGACCCTAGGTCATGGGACTGGGTCATATGGTGATCCACTAAGGGAGTCTTTAAAAGAATGTGAGGTCCATTTGGAGTTCAGAACTTCGAGAGTCGAAAGGTAGGAGAGCATGTTCGCTGGTTTTCTGAACCGCAAACTCCAACAACCCTTTTAGTGTAGGCCATGGTCACGACATAGTGGTCATATGGAAGAGGAGTAAGGGAAGAGGGATAGCGCTTAGCTAGAGCCACCAATAGAGATTCAGAGATTCAACTTGCAAAAGAACGAGACACTTGACTGTGGAATCCCCGATCTACGAAAAGAGATTTTTGGTTTAGCGCGAGGTCACGGCGAATAGTCGCATGGATCAATATTTAAGCATAGGCTAATTGTCATTAATCTCTTTTCGACATTTGGTCCTTGAAGATACAAGGATTTCTCCCTCGATAAATCCAAAATCGTGAAATGCGAAACACGCCTTATGGGTAAGGTCATGGTCATAAGGACGATCACATGAAGGGGGAGCTCGTGCTTGATGCTAGAGTCTTCACACGCTAGTTCTAAACAAGAGGACCTATGGATATAATTTACAGGGTTTCAGTGAGGACCCGAAAGAGTTGTTCCAACTCGGAGTTAGAGGACGATCCAGTGAGAGAGAGGTCATGGACCCCACTGGGGGAGGGGGTTTGCATCATTACCTCAGGTTGTAGCCTAAGAAAATAGGGGGTTGGATCCTCCTTCAAGTTGCAACTAGAAAACAAAGGAATTTGGTTCTTTCGATGAATCTAATTCTTAAAGACATATAAGAAAAAAAATTATGTGGTGTTCTCCCAGTTTGGGTTTCCATGTAAAAAAACTGATGTATTGTGTATGATTTCTCAATTGTTAATTGTTTATTTACTCTGGAATTATTGGATGATAATGCTACATTGACATAATACTAACATTATATGGTTAAAAAGGATTAAAAATACTCTATCACTGATTCACCCCCCTCTTAGTAATTCAACACTCCTATGCAAAAATCACTTCCTATCGAAATAAAATCATTATCTAGGAATTTGATTTAGAAGTTATTTAGTAATTTGGAACTTGCATGCCTCAATGGAAGGTATCATCATTTTTGACAGGGAGTTTGCATCATTTACCTCTGATGAAAAGATTATTTCATATGTTCAATTTGAGCTCATTAATTCACATTCAAAGGGATGTACTAGAGTACCTTGTGGGGTCATTGACATTAACGATGATTTCCCTCACACTTGTTACTAGTATACATCAATGATCGATAATAAAGTGGTTTCTACCATGTTCAACATCAAGACATTTTCATTTGAATATTATAGTTGATCCTATTTCTTCCTTTGGTGAATGTTTTCCTATTACTAGCCAATATTTGAATTCGGTACAAAATTGGAAATAACATAAGAGTTGGAAAACAAAATGAAGATTGGGGGGGAATGTATCTAGCCTATGGTTACCATGTTGGAGTTAAACCAATAGCTTCTCAATCTAGGGGAAAATTACCAACTATCCATGGGTCTCATTCGTAACCTATGGACATTACATTGGGAACTCTTTAGGGATTATCCTTTAAGCTCTTTTCGAAATCCTTTTAAAAAATGAAAAAGATTGTTGAGTGAACTTGGTTTCTTCACACTCTTAAAATGATTTAAAGCACCATTCTTTTTCTAAACAGAGCATCTATTTGGAGTAAATTTACCCCTTTTTCGGGTTGGGTAGATTAATGATCCGGATTTATGTAGGAACACAATGAAATAAAGAAATACACATAAACGCAGAGATGCAGCAGAAATAAGACTTCATTTCATTAATAACAAATGACTGAAATATGCTTACAGA
>JZKD02S0110152.1:288794-311001 GCA_000966675.3 Picea glauca | reverse complement strand
CAGACAGAATGTAAATAAACTAGCTAAGGCGCTGGTAGCTTATCTCTGAGAAGAGATGTGGCTGCTACTTGCATCCATGAGAAGATGATTACAATGAGGCTCTAGAGGCATTTTTTACAATAGATGAGAATTCCAAAAGTCATATACATCCAAAAACCTAACCCTAGTACATGAAGTGCCAAAAGTCATGTGGGCCCCGTTTGGGTAAGTTAGTACATCAACTTCCCGGGGTCGTAACTTTTGCATACGATCTCCGTTTTAGGTGTGTGATAGCTCGTTGGAAAGGTATCGTTGAGGAGATTCATTTTGGGGGCTCAATTATGCCTTCAACTATAATTTATAACCTCGATCTCAAAAAAACTTCATTTAGGCCCTCAAAATGGCCTCGAAAGTTAAAACCTGCTAAAAATAGTAAATTGCCAAAATTGCCCGAAAACTGTTTTGAGCTAGTCGGAAAAGGTGGTTGGCCATCAATATCCACCTGGATCAATTAATTACAAAAAATGTATGCTCTAGGAATACATCAATATTCACTAGAAGAGTTCTCCCTTGAATTGTTTTATACTTTTTTGAGTTTGTGAAACTAAATTTATGAAAAAACACCTTTTGGATCTTTCTTTAAGTTCTTTTCAAACTCTCTAAATATTAAAAACCACTGATTTTACTTCCTCTAGACTCGTAAAACTCACATTGGAATACCCATATGGGACCAAACCACTCCTTCCTAGTGTTCGTTAAAAATAATCTGAGGTATTTTCCAAAGGACGAGCTTATACAATTAACATTTTTAATCCTCCTCAAGATCATTAAATAATAAAGAGTTACTCACCAATAATGGTGGGGAGAAATTGGAAAGGGAATCTTTATTGAATCTTTATTAATGGAAACAGTTGTTCTCGAGCATGACATCTTCTACCTTTTCCGTCAAAGTTGGGAAATCCACTTGCCTCTTATCGATCATGCCCTTTTTAAAATATTTTTCCCTATGGTGTTCTATTTTTATTTAGTGCTTCCAAGGCCTTTGTCATGTCAATGTTCGAGAGAAGTTCAACCAAGTAGCCTTCTATTGCATTGGCCAAATTTTGTAGTCTTTTAAACCTCATATCTTGTTGGCCATCCCTGATTCAACCATGAAATTACTCCTTGATTTTACTACAAATATTATATATGTTTTGTGTCATTGATGGGGGTTATGTCAAGGCCCTCCTTGTTTATTATTTGAGTTGGTTTTCATTGATGTCAACCCTTGAATAAAGTCTGGTAGTGAATTCTGATAGCACAAAGGTTTGGGTAATCGATCCAAGATTGTTTGATGTATAATGGTATGTATTTTAATATATTTGAAGGTAAGACTATTCTATATGGATAGTACATGTCATGCAATGTACGATGGTATGTGGAACATCATATAACTACTCAAGGGAAAAGAGTTATGGCCATGTGAAGTTGGAGAACTCTCATGAGTCATCTAGAAGCCCGAAAAGGTCAAAGTAGTCAAATTGGTTGCAAAGAAAAAATTATTTAAATAATAAAGTGAAGTGATGAGTGTACTACAAGTCAAAGTGGATACAAAAGAAATTATTTAAATAATAAAGTTAATGGAGAAATTACTAAGTGGAAAAGTGGTTAGAAGTGGGTTAGCCCTAAAATAAGGAAAGTGGTTTAAAATGGTTAGAAGGTAACCCCTTGAGGTAGCTACATAAAAGTATAGATAAGAGGAAATGATCTTTCATTTGAATCACACTTAAGAATATTGAATATCTATAAGTGACTGAGGTAACCAAATGATATCTAAGGTGATTTTTTAGAGGGGAGATGAAGTAAAGAAGGCCGAAATTCAAGGGAGGATAAGTTATTTTGATGATGCTTTCTAAGGTATGTTACTTATAGGTAATCTCACCATTTTCGTAGTAAATTTGTTTATAGGATGATACAAACCACAAATTATGGAGGCCATTGAGGAAACATATCCAAGTAGTTTTGATAAAAAAATTATCTTGTGGGTCGTTGTATTTTTGGAGTTACACACCATGGAAAATAGTGTTTGTGGCTAGTCCTGAAACTAGTCTAAAAGAGGTGTTTCGGTTAAAAACATCCTAAATTCTTCATAATATATCCAAATTTAGTAAGAAAAAAATTATTGGTTAGAGTAAAGTATGTAGTATTTTGTCTACCATTTTCAGATCCATACAATAAATATTCTATATGAGAAATGCTCTACAAGTTTGCTCTCTAGAATAAGCCAAAATTCAACAAGGTATACCATTGTTTCTATAACTCCTTTTCTGAGAGGTTCCAAGTAGTGAAACTTGGAGGAATTGTAGAAAAGAAACTGAAGAATATTGTGTACTATTTTCAAATCTTTATTCATTACAGGTACATAGTTATGATTGTTTCAAGTTAGGGTTGTTGACTAATCCAAAATTAGTCATGTGAGACTAAAGTAAAGTTTGATGAAAATGCTAGTCTCTTGTTGTTAAATTTAAGGAAGGTTTCTTGGTATGTGTTCATATACACTAGGTATGTTACAAAGTTACAAATAAGATTTGTATGATGAAATTGATGAGGGATTTTGGTTGAGGTACATGTTGGGTACATGGTTGAGACAATTTGTTGATGAATTGGAACATACATAAGGTGTGTAGTTGATGATGTTGGTACATATTGATGATTCATAGTGGATGAGTAGTTGATGCATGATTAGTACATACTTGGTACATGGTTGAAGGAACTTGTTTATGGTACAGGTTGAGATATAGGTTGATGAATGGTACATGTTGGAACAGGTTATTGGTACAGGTTGTTTACATGTTATTGGTATAGGTTGATTACATGTTGTTTGGTACAGGTTTATTACATGTTGTTTGGTATAGGTTGATTGGTACATGTTTACAACAGTATATCTCACAGTGATAGTGTGACAGTCGTTTCATCATTCTACTTATATTTCAGGGTGGTTGGATGGGTTAATTATAGGTGGTTGTAGCCACCTTCTAGTTGTAGACAGAGAACATAGGGGGTTGTAGCCTTCTTCTGGTTATAGCCAGAGAATTGGGTAGTTGGAGCTTCCCTTAGGTTGTAGTCTAAGAAACTAGGGGGTTGGAGCCTCCTTATAGTTGCAACTGGAAAACCAAGGAAGTTGGTGCTTCCAATGAATGTAATTCTTAAAGACATATAAGAAAAACAATTCTGTGGTTTTCTCCCACTTTGGGTTTCCACATAAAAACACTAGTGTATTGTGTATTTGTATGATTGCTCATTTGTTCATTGTTTATTTACTCTGGAATTATTGGATGATAATTCTACATTGATATAAAACTAGCATTATATGGTTAAAAAGGATTAAATTTCTCTATTAATGATTCACTCCCCCTCTCAATAATCCAACACTCCTATGAAAAAGCACTTCCTATAGATGCCAAATCATTATATAGGAAGTTGATTTAGAAGTTATTTAGTAATTTGGAACCTGCATGCCTCAATGGAAGGTATCCTCACTTTTGACAGGGAGTTTACATCATTTCCCTCTGATGAAAATATTATGTCATATGTTCAATTTGAACTCATTAATTCACATTCGAAGGGATGTACTAGAGTACCTTGTGAGGTCATTGACATTAATGGTGATTTCCCTCACACTTGTTACTGGTATACATCAATGATTGATAATAAAGTGGTTTCTACCATGTTCGACATCAAGACATTTATTCACATGGTTAGAATCCTTTAAATATTTATTTCTCTAAGTTGTGATGGATATTACTAGAATAATGTTGTCACATAGATCCACATTGTATAGCTTTGTGGCTATGTTACTATTATAGTTCATAGATCCATAATGTATATTTTTGTGGCTATGAATGCATTGAAATCATGGCGATATGGATCCACATTGTATTTTTGGTGGTCATGTCATTAGTAAATGTAATCATGGATATACAATGTATTTGTCAACGGCCATGCTTAGATTCATTTGTATTCAGAGTATGGGAATGCCTATCTCAGTGATGATATAATGTTGTATTACAATTACCTTGTGTTGTTGGAGGGTCTCAAATAGTTGTGTTCTTTGTTTCAAATACCCATCTGGCAAAGTATTTCAACTATCATCTCTTCTACCTTCATAATTTGGGGGGGGGGGGATTCTATTATACAAAATTTTGTCACAACAAGTGATACAGCCTATTCAATGGCATCGAAATCATATAAATTTGGAAGAAACTTGAGACAAAAGACTTCTTGGGAAGGATCAACTCTAAAAAACCCCTAAATTACAAAGTTGTATCTTGTTTCTTTCTAGCAAGGTGAGATAACTTCAGTTGTTGCATGCTGCAGCATTGGAACGTGTCACAATGTCATATGTTGCTAAGGTTTAAGGGTGAAACAAACTTTGTACGTGGAAAAAAAGAAGAAATTCTCAAATCTTCTAGAAGAGAATATTTAATGATGAGTTGTTTTCCGATTGGTTTGTATCTCACCCGTCTCTCCTAATTTAGTGAGACCTAAACCTCTCATCCTAACCTCTTCATGGCTTCCTCTCCAATATATAAATGGAGACAACTTCTAAAGGGAAAGGATAATAAGTAATAAGGGATGAGTAATAAAATAATGGTGATTTGAGAATAGATCATGGTTTGTAATTGAGATTTTTTGAACTTCATTTTGGTCCTAAGAGATTTTGGATAAAGTGTTCAAGATATGGTGATGGAATTCATGGAGGATACTTGGGTATTGAAACATTAAACTGTTGGAAGGAGTTTTTCAATGCCAAGAATTGATTGCAAGCTTCTTCTTGATTTATTAATAGAATTATACATTTTCCTTTCCTAATAAAGGTTGTCAATGGTTTTTATTTCTATTTATCCTTGGATATTCACATAGATTCATTGAAACATATGTATGTTGTTTACTTTCATTGGTTCGGTTTGATCCTTTTACAAGTCTATGTTTCTAAAAAGGATTGGATCAAGCTTGGAGCTACAATCAATAAGGAAAAAAATAAACTAAAAATGTAAAAGTTTTCTATCATTTGCATTTCATTTGAATCTAAGGAAATGAGTGTGTTCTATCTTGTTTTGTTTTAGTTTTGGGTTCCCAAACTAGGGATATTTGTTTATGTCCGCATTTATGAATTTATCCACAACACCAAGGATAGACATTTAACCCAAGGAATAAAAACATTGTCTTGGGGCCCCTCCCACAATAATTTCAAACACAACTTTCTAATATTCTCTAAAATATCATTAGGAATCCATTTTAAGGACATCCAATAGACATGTATAGCCTATAGAACTGATTTAACAAAAACTAGTCTTCCTTCTTGAGAGATCCATTTTAAGATCCATATATTTAGCGTTTTGTACAACTTATCTAACAACCCCATCGAGTCCACCTTCTTATACCTATTTGGTTTAAGATGAAAACCCAGATATTTCAAACCATCGTTGAACCCTTTCATCTCAAATGGGAAGAAATTCCTATCCTCCTCTATGTCTTCTTCATCGATATTATGGGTAATTATCATGGACTTCCCCCCATTGATCACCGTTATAGTAGCTAGGATGAAAAGGTCTAAAATGCCATGAAGATTTCTTGCATCCCTTCATGATCCATTACAAAAAATAATAGCATTGTGATGCAGCTGCGCCCTCACTGCCACGTCCGCTTCACAGGACCTTCTCCCTCCTTGGCCCGAAGAACTTAAAAAGTTCTTTAAATCCCCTATCGAGAAATTTATGCACCCACAGGATTCTCCTTAATGATCCCCCTACTCAAATCGTGGAATCGGACTTCGCAGTTCGTGAGTCCTGCGGTCGCCCACCTTGTGCTTCACAATACCCCGAAACCCGATGGGTAAATGTCAACGCCCTCCTATTCCTATCGGGAATCCTCCCGTCGGGATTTCGGCGCCTATGATGTTGAAAACAACTTGCCTCGGTAATCTCAGACTCTCGACATGCCGATACACCAATGCGGACAGACACCTGTCCTCCACTTAAATGCTTGTAGTTAATTGGGTGTCGCGTTTCGAAGTTTCACGACTTCTCCTGCAGAAAATATCACATCACCGAAAATCCCGATATGCCGATTCCCAATGCACATGAGAGATGCATCCTCCATGTCACTATCCCTTCATCTCTCTATCGGACATCATGGGATCATGATTCCTTATGTTATGATTTCTTCGCTCCCGGAATTCACGAAATCTCGAACCCCGACGCCTCTCCAGATTCCTGGCACGTGTCCTGCCGAGATCAATGGCTAGGATTTCTCTAGAGTTTCGAGACTAAGAAGGTCTCGAACTACTCAACTCCTAAACCCCGATGCTTCACATGGACTTAAGCCCTGTGCAGCTTCTGTCCAACCGAATGGTGGACGGGTAGCCAATGATAATCCAATGGCTCACGGTTTCTCTAGCTTAAACTCCATGTGCGGTCGTAACCTCCTCGCTACTTCTAGTGGATCTGATGGCTGACGAGATTTTTGCGAGTTCCCTTCACAATATCTTGACTGTCACTTCCCCTTCTTTGATGACTTCTTGGTGTGAAACCCACCTTGTGCAGTCCTTCAATAGATTTTGAAGGCTTTACTCCTTCTGAGCTTTTTCCAGCTCTCAGTTTCATAGAAAAGAGAACTCTTTGCACACACTCCTTGCGGAAACCCTTCAACCTCGACTAAGTGTTGAAGTCCCTCGGCCCTGCGCACACCTTGCAACAGCGGTCTTTCAAATATTTAATCAGGTTCGCAACCCTGAAGCTTTCCCATGGCCTGCGCACTCTTTGCACAACTCCTCTATGTCCAACTGCACTTCTAGGATGAATGAGAACAAAAGTTAACTCTAATTGAACCCTTATGTCAGCACACTCCTTGCGGACAATTCAACTGCACTCCTTGCAGGAATCCTCTGGCTCAAATAGAGAAACAATTGAAACTCATTTCATCTCCCTCTTAGACTTCAATTCATACATGAAATCACATACACAACATATAAAAGTGAATGTATGACAGGAAGCAAACATTCAATTAAGCATAACATCAATAAATAGAGAAACAACACAAAACCATGGATTTGAATCAAAGCTTTCTTCTATTAATTTAAATGTCTGTACATGGGTGTTCTTCATACAGTTCTCTGCATGCTCTTCTCTTCCTGCTTCTGAATTCAATCTCATCTTACAATGTACAAATGAGGGTGTCTATATCCAATTTCCCTCTTGGGCTCTAAAGCTATCAAATCTAAATTAAATTCCTATCTGCTAGCATTGAATCTATTAAATGCCAACTATCTACTAAGGATGAGAGCTATCCGCTCAAGGTCCCCTTACAATGTACAAGTGTGCCTCATATTAAATGATTCATTTAAGGTTTGTGCAACAATTTCCAAGGCAATTTCAAAATTTGGTTCTGGCTCGTCCAGCTGTCTTTCGCTCCCACGCTGGCTCGCTTGATGTGCTGGAGATGCTCCTACATCATACTCCTCGGCTTGAAAACTTTCATGGGCTCCTTCCCATGAGCTCCTGCACGGTTTGTCCATGCTTCTGTATTTCCACTTCATTCTCCCAGCTGGCATCTTCCATTGGGTGATTCTTCCACTTGACCAAATATTCATAGTATTCTTTCCTTCTGGTCTTCTTACCCACTCTTTTGTCCAGTATGCACTCCATATGTGGCTTTCTGCAACTAGAAATCGTTTCATCCACTGGATCATTGGTTCCTTGGCTCTAGTCTCTGCTTCTCTAGCCTTGTATGGGTATAAATCTGAGATGTTGAATATTGGAGATATTCCAATGCCATTCGGCAACTCAATCTCATAAGCATTTTCCCCGAATTTTCTCAAGACCTTACATGGCCCGATTTTCTTCATCTTTAACTTATGGTATGTTCCCCTTGGGAACCTTTCCTTCCTCAAGTGTGCCAGAACTAGATCACCAACTTCGAACTGAAGTTGTCTCCGATGCTGATCTTCTCTGTGCTTATATTCCTGATTTGATTTTAGCAGTCGCTCCTTCACCTGGCTGTGAAGTTCCTACATCGCCTCAGTGAATTCTTCTGTAGTAGAACTGCTAGTAGCATTCTGTTCTGAATCACTTAGTTCAGAAACTCCTCTCAGCTGCATTCCATATACGATCTTAAATGGACTTTTTCTTGTGCTCTGATTCACTGAATCATTGTATGCAAACTCTGCCTGTGGCAATATACTGTCCCACTGGCTGTGGTGATCTATCACCAAGCTTCTCAGCAAGTCTCCCAAACTTCTGTTGAATACTTTTGTTTGTCCATCCGTCTGAGGATGATACACTGAACTAAACGACAATTTAGTTCCTAGCTTCTTCCATAAGTTCCTCCAAAAATGCCCTATGAATTTAGTGTCTCTATCCGAAACTATGTTTTTTGGCAATCCATGAAGTCGAATGACCTCCTTGAAGAATAGATTTGCGATATGAGTCGCATCACTGGTCTTATGGCATGGGATAAAATGTGCCATTTTAGAAAACCTATCTACTACCACAAAGACTGAATCAACACCTCTTTGTGTCTTTGGCAAACCCAATATAAAATCCATGCTTATCACCTCCCATGGCCTCTCTGGTATGGGTAATGGCTGATAAAATCCTGCATTCTTCTTTATCCCCTTCGAATGCTGGCAAATTCTACATCCTTCAACGAATTTCTTGACATCTATTCACATTCCTGGCCAAAAGTATGATTCGCTCAGTTTCGCGAATGTTTTGTCATGGCCAAAGTGTCCGTCCAATCCTCCGTTGTGTTTCTCCTTTAACAAGTTATCCCTCATGGAGAATTTCGAAATGCACAGTTGGTTGCCTCTGAACAACAATCCTTCCTGGATTATATAGTCTATTTAAGGTCTTCTATCTCTGAGAATTGGATTCTCAGCTACTTCATACGCTTCTGCAAAATCTGCATCACCTGCGTACATGTCCCTAAGATTTTCAAAACACAATGTTTTGACTCGGAACTCCTACATCAACAAACACTTCCTGCTCAAAGCATCAACCACTTTGTTAGCAGTACCCGAAATGTGCTTAATCACAAATGTGAAATTCTGCATTTACTCTACCCATTTTGCATGTTTTTGATTCAACTTCTCTTGTTGAGTTACAAACTGCAATGCATGGTTATCACTATACAATACAAATTATTTTGGGATCAAGTAATGCCTCCACTTATTCAGTGCTTGTATTATGGCATAGAACTCCTTGTCATACGTGGAGTACTTTAGTTTCACCTCATCCATCTTTTCACTGAAATATGCAACCGGTCTGTCTTCCTAACTCAAGACCGCTCCTATGGCAAAACCGCTTGGGTCACATTTGACTTGGAATGTCTTCTGTAAATCTGGCAACACCAGAACCGATTGTTTTGTGATCTTCCACTTCAACAGATTGAATCTCTTCTCAGCCTCTGTTGTCCAGTGAAAAGACTTATGCCACTTCTTCACTGTATCCATCATCATTGCACTGATTCCACTGAAATTCCTGATGAACTTCCAGTAGAAACTAGCCAATCCATGAAAACTTCTCACCTTGAATACATTTCTCGATGATGGCCAATTCTTGATCACTTCTACCTTATCCAGATCCATCCTCAACTCATTTTCAGATATAAAAAAACCCAAGTAGATGAGCTATGTCTTCATAAATTAGGACTTCTTCATATTAATCAACAGCTTCTCCTGTTGTAGCTTCTTCATCACTATATCCAAATGCTTAAGGTGTTCTGCCTCTAATTTACTGTAAATCAATATGTCATCCAAATACACAATGATGAACTTCCTGATGAACTCCCTCAAGACTTCGTTCATCAACCTCATAAAGGTACTCGGTGTGTTTGTCAAGCCAAATAGCATGACAAGCCATTCATACAAACCTTCATTTGTCTTGAATGTTGTCTTCCATTCATCACCCTCTCTCGTGCGAATCTGGTGATATCCACTCTTCAAATCAATCTTTGAAAAGTACGTTGCAACACTCAGGCAATCCATCAGATCATCCATTCTCGGCAATGGGAACCTGTACCTGATGGTTATCTTGTTGATCACCCTTGAGTCGGTACACATTCTCCAACCTCCATCCTTCTTTGGACTGAGTACCGTTGGAACGATGCATGGACTCAAGTTTTCCCTAACCAATCCTTTGTCAATCAGCTCCTGGACCTGCTTCTTGACCTCCTCATTCTCCTGTGGCGTCAACCTGTATGTGGATTTATTCGGAAAACTGGCTCCTGGTATGAGGTCTATATGATGACTCACACTCCTCATCGGTGGCAACGAACGAGGTAATTTTTCCACTATGATGTCAGCGAGCTTTTCCAATAGTTCTTGAACTTCTTCTAGTAGATCATCCACTCTTGTGCTAGTCAGAACAATCCTCAGTTTCCCGACCACAAAGAATTGTGGATCTTCTTTCTTCTTAACTTCGGTAAGAAGCTCCTTCCCACTCATGAGAAGTACTGTGTTGCTTACTTCCGGCTTCACCTCTTTATCCTTTATCGGAAGAAACATATGTGTTCTGTCATTCTTCTCCAGGGTATATGTGTTCATTCCCATCATGAATCACATTTCTGGCATATTGCCATGGTCTACCCAACAATAGATGACATACATCCATGGGAATAACATCACATAAAATCTTATCATTATATCCTACTATTTTGAATTCAACCAAGCATTGTTTAGTAACAGTTACCTGGTGTCCTTTCTGTAGCCATGAAACTTTGTATGGGCTGGGATGATCAGTTGTCTCTAGCTCTAGCTTCTCTACCATCTCTGTGGATACGAGATTATATGTGCTATCACTATCAACAATAACCTTGCACACCCTATCCTTGGTCTTGCAATCTGTCCTAAAGAGTCTGGTCCTTTGTACTGAGCTTTCCACTTCCTTCTCGGGTGTCAAAAAGAATTTTTTCATCATAAGCAATCTTCCACCTTCAGTGTCTTCTACCTCAACATCTTTCCTCTGCGCTTCTGTGATGTGAGCTTCTCCAATGTCCTTCTTTTTCTCTAGACACTAATAATATTTGTGCCCATTCTTCCCACATGTGAAACATGTGATAACTCCACCTCTTCCTCTTCCTCTACCTCTGGTAGGAGGAAAAGTGTTGTTGTCAGCATATCCTCCATTCTTCTCTGTATGCTTCCCTCTTTGTTCAACATATGGGCCCCTCTGTGAGGTTCCACCTCTCTCAACTTTATCCTAAGGTTTCTTCCATTCCTCCTTGGGCTTCTGGTATTTGTCCTGGGAAACTGCTTTGCCTCTAGGATGACTTTTGCCTCGCCCTCACTGACCTTGCTTACGACTCAACTTCTCCTCTGCTTTCAGAGCCATCTGATAAGCATCCTCCACCGTTTAGATGGTTACCATGCTTAATTCATCCTGAATGTCATATCTCAGACCATTTTGATATCTAGTAACCTTCTCATCATCGCTCTCCTGATGACCTGCTCTGATGTTCAGTCGATAGAATTCCTCAGTGTATTCTTTCACTGTCATAAGCTTCTATCTCAGGTTCTGCATCCTCCTGAACAGAGTAATTTGGTAGTCTCTTGGGATGAACTTTGCTTTCATCTTCACGATCATTCGATCCCATCTCTTGATCTTTTGTTTACCTTTGCAGTGTCTGTCAGCTTGTAGCTCGTCCCACCATAAGGCTGCATTTCCCTTCAAGTGCGTGACAACATGCTTGACTTTCTTATCCTCTTCGACATCTTCATAATCGAAGTATGTGTCGAGAGCTCTAATCCAATATAGTAGATCCTCTGCATCCAGATTTCCCTCATAGACTGGAATGTCCATTTTCGCTTTTGCACCCATCCTGGCAATGGATTTAATTAGCCGTTCATTCACTGCATCCTTGGCTGCAACTTCCTCTTCTTTTTCAGCCTCTAATTCACTATCGGAATAACTCAGATCCCCTGCACTAGCTGTGCGTCTCTGCGTTGTCTCCATGTCTTCAAGTCTTGCTTGGATATCACGCATCTACCTCTCCATTTATGGATTAGTTACCTGCATGCCTCTTCTCCTCACCTCCCTATATTCTAGATCAGGTGACTGTCTTTCTCTTCTCAGCGGCATGGTGAAATTCCTTCTTTACTATAGAAAGCAAAGAAATATTCCTCCTCTAATACCAGACCTGACACAGCCACGCCCTCACTAGCATGTTCGCTTTACAAGACCTTCTCTCTCCTTGGCCCAAAGAACTTAGAAAATTCTTTAAATCCCCTATCGGAAAATTTACGCACCCATAGGATTCTCCTTAATGATCCCCCTACTCAAATCGGGGAATCAGACTTCGTAGTTCGCGAGTCCCGCGGTCACACACCTTGTGCTTCACAATACCCCGAAACCCGATGGGTAAATGTCAATGCCCTCCTATTCCTATCAGGAATCCTCCCATCGGGATTTCAGAGCCTATGATGTCAAAAAAAACTTGCCTCGCTAATCCCTGACTCTCGACATGCCGATACACCGATGTGGCCCGACACCTGTCCTCCACTTAAATGCTTGTAGTTAATTGGGTGTCGCATTTCGGATTTTCGCGACTTCTCCTACAGAAAATCTCACATCACCGGAAATCTCGATATGCTGATTCCCGATGCACGTGAGAGCTAAATCCTCCACGTCACTGTCCCTTCATCTCTCTATCGAACATCACGGTATTTCGATTCCTGATGTTATGATTTCTTCTCTCTTGGAATTCACAAAATGTCGAACCCCGACGCCTCTCCAGATTCCCGACGCGTGTCCTGCTGAGATCAACGGCTAGGATTTCTCCGGAGTTTCGAGACTAACAAGGTCTAAAACTACTCAACTCCTAAACCCCGATGCTTCACATGGACTTAAGCCCTGTGCAGCTTCTGTCCAACCGAATGGTGGACGGGTAGCCAATGATAATCCAATGGCTCACGGTTTCTCGAGCTTAAACTCCAGGCGCGGCTGTAACTTCCTCGCTACTTCTAGTGGATCTGACGGCTGATGGGATTTTTGTGAGTTCCCTCCATAATATCTTGACTATCTCTTCCCCTTCTTCGATGACTTCTTGGTGTGAAACCCACCTTGTGCGGTCCTTCAATAGATTTTGAAGGCTTTACTCCTTCTGAGATTTTTCCAGCTCTCAGTTTCTTAGAAAAGAGAACTCTTTGCACGCACTCCTTACGACAACCCTTCAACCTCGACTGAGTGTTGAGGTCCCTCAGCCCTGCGCACACCTTGCAACAATGGTCTTTCAAAGCTTTACTCAGGTTCGCAACCCTGAAGCTTTCCCTTGGCCTGCGCACTCTTTGCATGGCTCCTCTATGTCCAACTGCACTTCTAGGATGAATGAGAACCAAAGTTAACTCTAATTGAACCCTTCTGTCAATGCACTCCTTGCGGACAATTCAACTGCACTCCTTGCAGGAATCCTCTGGCTCAGATAGAGAAACATTTGAAACTCATTCCATCTCCCTCTCAGACTTCAATTCATACATGAAATCACATACACAGAATATAAAAGTGAATGTATGACAGGAAGCAAACATTCAATTAAGCATAACATCAATAAACAGAGAAACAACACAAAACCATGGATTTGAATCAAAGTTTTCTTCTATTAATTCAAATGTTTGTACATGGGTGTTCTTCATACAGTTCTTTGCATGCTCTTCTCTTCCTGCATCTGAATTCAATCCCATCTTACAATGTACAAAGGAGGGTGTCTATATCCGGTTTCCCTCTTGGGCTCTAAAGTTATCAAATCTAAATTAAATTCCTATCTACTAGCATTGAATCTATTAAATGTCGACTATCTACTAAGGACGAGAGCTATCTGCTCAAGGTCCCCTTACAATGTACAAGTGTGCCTCATCTTAAATGATCCATTTAAGGTTTGCACAACAATTTCCATGGTAATTTCAAAATTTGGTGCTGTCTCATCCAACTGTCTTCCACTCCCACGTTGGCTCGCTTGATGTGCTGGCGATGCTCCTGCATCATATTGTCAACAAATAGAAGGTGAGTGACTTGAAGGGTGGGGGATATATAAATACCTTCAAATTCCCTATTTGACTTTGCTGATTCTAGTGCCCTACTTAGACCTTCCGCCACTATAAGAAACAAAAGGGGAGAATGTTGGAAGCCCTGGAAAAGACCTCGCTCAGATCTAAAGAATGGGGAGGCAAAGTCATTTGTCAACACCATAAAAGAAGAAAAAGAAATAAAACATATAACCCATCTAATAAAATCGATTTCAAAACCAAGATGGGTTAAAAGAAGAAGGATGTAAAGCCAATTAGCCATATCATATTCCTTTCACAAATCATTTTTTAGGACTTCCCCTTTTAACTTCTTTTTTTTGATAGAGTGGATTCCTTCATGAGCCACTCCAATGGATTCATGAATTTTTCACCCCTCCAAGTATCCAAACTATTATTTTGAGATTGAGGTCGAAAAGACCTTTTTTAATGTTTGAGCTATCACCTTTTCCACTATCTTATAGATGTAGTTGCATAATGAGATAGGTATGAAATCATCCAAACTCCGAGTAGAGTCGAAATTTAGAATGAGTGAAATGAAAGTTGAGTTTAATAGATCATGCATATTTCCTTTCTAGTGAAATTCTTTTATCACTTCCAACAAATCCTTCCCACTAGTGTCAAAAAATTACAAATAGAATTCAATACTCCATCCATATGACCCTTGACTTTTATTTTTATGGAAACTATACAAGACCACTTTTAACACTTTAATGATATAATACAAAGTAATTTTCAATACTCCATCCATATGACCCTTGACTTTTATTTTTATGGAAACTATACAAGACCACTTTTAACACTTTAATGATATAATACAAAGTAATTAAATTATAATACTAAGAATAATATCCAAACCTAACCCTCTATGGTTATATTAAAACCTTGATTTAGCTTGCATGTATAATAGAATCTCTAAATATTTAGTTGAAAATTTATTCGATATAAATTGATCAAACTATGTATTCACATCAGCCTAATAATTTTCAATGATTTAAAGAAAAGGAAAAAGTCTAATAGAATGACTTATATTCCTTGACTATGTAATAATGTACTCACTTATAAAACCAAATTGATAACTTTCACATATTTGATAGTCATGATCTGGACTTACATCATGCATCATCATGAATATATCTTAAATAAAAAAATTCCCTTAATTTTAACTCTCAATAGAGTCTTGCATAAAAATCACATGTAAAAAAGGTGTAATAGTGGAAAGTGTCGAATCTTTGACAAAAATAAAGTCAATGTTCTTTTATGGATTTAAAAAAATAATTAAATATCTTGATAAGTAACGACAATATTGAGAAATGGTATCATAAGCGTATGAAACAAATCTTAACTTATATGAACATTTATTCTTTCGAAACTTTTCATAGAAACAAAATATGAATTACCAATTCTCGGTATGACAAGATTGCTAGGAAATCTATGAGAGAAGTATCAATCGAGTCTCCAATATATATTAATATATAAATAATTACAAAGAACTATTTAAAACAAAATATATAAATAATTACAAAGAACTATTTAAAACAAAATGGGATATTGTGAAAATTGAAAGGAAAATATTTATTTTTACATTTAATTTTTTTTAAATTTTGGTTCTAACTTGGAAAGATAAATAAATTAGATATGTCTTGAGACTATGAGGCTAAGTTATTATAGCCATTTATTAGTTAATTTATATGTATTATTAATTTTAATAAGCTAGTCATGTATTATTAATTTTAATAAGCTAGTCATGCATTAGTAAACTAGTAAATAAATTTCATGTCTTTTGATTATGTCAACTTTGATAAATGGATGAATGGATAGATTATCTTTTATAAATAAAAGAATAAAATAAATTTTTAGTGTTATTTATTTTTCTCAATTTTGTTTTTGCTTAATTTGTTGGTTGATTGATATTGTATGAAATTTCATAGTTCTTTATGAATGGAATATATCAAATTTTATCATAAAATTAAACTTAGGAAGACAAAAAAAATTTCTATTATGTCATAAATTATATATAATTATTTTCAAACTACAATTCATTATCTTCAAATATAAACTTTATTTTTAAGTATGCTCCTACATAGATTAGATCACTGAAATGTATTCTTGGTTATTTGATATCTATATATCCATACTTTCAATATCTACTCCTTGATAGGTTGTTGTAATATTCTAGTTCCCATATGCACCTAATTTGTACCTATTTTTAATGCTTGTTGCTTATTACATCAATTATTCTACAATGGAGTTTATTTTTTTCCATCGAATGCTTAGATTTATGCCCCAACAATTTTGTATTCAACAACCTAATATTATTTTAGTCTCAAACTTAGAGAATCTTAGCTAGGATGCAATTGGGAGTATCTTTGTTATGCCATTCAATTTAAGGTTCAATCCCCAAGAATTGAAGTCTGGAAATTCGTTTATGGGGAAACAAAGTGAGGTGAATCATTTTTCTTCTATTGAGAATGTGGTGCTTTTAGAGTAAAATTTTAATATCTTCAAATAATACATTATGGTAGCAAGTCACTATGTCATATATTATGAATTATCTTTGCATCGAAAAATATTTTCACCATAGTTTTAACAAGTGTTTCAAGTATAAGCATGATGTTTTCCCTAGAAAACATAATTTGTTCATAAGTTTTCTTTTATATATAGAATGAACTTTCATAATATTTTTCACAACTATCATTATCTTCCACTTCCAAGGCTCTCTTAGTGAGGCACACAAATACATTCAGCTATAAAATTTAATATGTTCAATGCAAAATAATAGATTGGTTAGAATATATTGTATTGTACCTCTCATAATCTTAGATGTTTCTTTTTTTCCATTTCCATATTAGATATTTAAATATTCAATAAAATATTTATTCAATTATGAGAAACACTTGCTCACAAAGCAAACTAGTTCAACGATGGAAGGTATTTATATATCAAGAATTTGGCCCAATAAACATATACACTTTTGTTATTTATAATAAATAACTACATTTTTTTTATTATCCAAGTGATCTTTATGCAACACACCCATATATCTATCTTTCCTAGTGAATTGAAACTATTATTTTTTATTGTTACTCTCACACCCAACCACTTATGTCAACAACCATATTTTGGTGGGGTCTAGATAGTATTACCGCACTCTCTATTATTATTCCCTATTTTGATTGGTTATATTTAATATCAATTTACTCCAATCACAAATTCCTTCCTTGCTTCCTATCAAAATTGGTTCCTTCCACCTTTTCTATTTAGAGCTTTCCACCTCTCTCCTAGTTCACTTTTCCCATATCCCTCAATTCACCTATTTCTATATTAGTCTCACAATATAATAATACTTAATTTCCCCTCAAACCTGACAATTAACACCTAATCTATGCTTGTTTTTTAGGCTTGTTTCTTATTATATCATTTATTTGTACAATAGGACTATAGGAGTTTATTTATTTTCATCCATTGCTTAGATTTATGTCCAAAATTTTATATTCAACAACCTATTATTATTTTATTCTCAACCTTAGTGGATCTTAGCTAGGATGTAATTGGGACTATCTCCATTAGGACATTCAACCTAAGGTGCACTCCCCAAGAATGGAAGTCTAGCAATTTCTTTTATGGGGAAACAAAGAGAGGACATTATCTCTACCTACTCCAACTTGCATATGAATGATATATTTTTGGTGAATCCTTCTTTTTTCCATTTTTCTATTGAGAATGTGGTTCCAGCTTACATAGGAATGATATATTTTTGGTGAATCCTTCTTTTTTCCATTTTTCTATTGAGAATGTGGTTCTTTTAGAGTAAAATTTTAATATGTTCAAATAGTCCATCATGGTATCAAGTCACTATGTCATATATTATGAAATAACTTTGCATCGACAAAGATTTTCACCATAGTTTTGGCAAGTGTTTCAGGTTCTTAACTGGAATTTTATATAACCATGATGTTTTCCCTATAAAACATAATTTGTTCATAAGTTATATATAAAATGAACTTTCATAAGGTTTATCACAACTATTATTATCTTCCACTTCTAAGGCTCTCTTAGTAGGATACACAAATACATTCAACTATAAAGATTTAATAAGTTCAATGCAAAATAATAGATTGTAGATTGGTTAGAATATATTGTATTGTACCTCTCATAGTCTTAGATGCTTCTTTATTTCCATTTCCATATTAGATCTCTACATGTTCAACAAAATATTTATTCAATTATGAGCAACGCTTGTACACAAAGCAAGTTAGTTCAACGATGGAAGGTATTTATATATCAAACATTTGGCCCAATAGACATATACACTTTTGTTCTCTATAATAAATAACTAGATTTTTTTTATTATCCGAGTGATCTTTCTGCAACACACCCATATATCTATCTTTCCTAGTGAGTTGAAACTATTTTTTTTTTTTATTGTTACTCTCACACCCAACCACTTATGTCAACAACCATATTTTGGTGAGGTCTAGATAGTATTATCACACTCTCTATTATTATTCCTTATTTTGATGAGTTATATTTAATATCAATTTACTTCTATCACAAATTCCTTCCTTCCACCTTTTGTATTTATAACTTTTCACCTCTCTCCTAGTTCACTTTTCCCATATCTCTCAATTCACCTATTTCTATATTACTCTCAAAATATAATAATACTTAATTTCCCATCAAACCTAACAATTAACACCTAATGGAATGTCGACCATGGTAGATAAAATATATGCTCAATGTGGAACTACATATAGCTTCTTCATTTGCCTCTACTCCAAGTAAAACACCAATTTCTTCCTTTCCCTTTAGATATTCTCTTTATTTGCCTCTACTCCAAGTAAAACACCGATTTCTTCCTTTCCCTTTAGATATTCTAATGGACCATAGAACATCTTCAACAAAAAAATATCCCCAACAAATCCGTCTTTCCTGACCATAACAAATGAGCCCTACCATATTCCCGAGTCACATGTTCTCTTTGATTGGACAAAATGTCCATTTTTCGCCATCTTGGGGAAATTGCTATTAGGCATGACCCACAGTGGTTCCATACAAATATTTTCAGATGGGCTTGTTTCTACATGATAATGATTATGACTATGCACATGGGGCCTTTTTAATGTTAGCTACATAAAAACCAATATGATACAAGGTGATGCAAAGTAGGAACTAATTTCTCATTCCACGTCTATTTCTTTGTTCACGACAAGGTGATGCAAAGTAGGAACTAATTTCTCATTCCACGTCTATTTCTTTGTTCACATCATGGACAAATTACATACTTTGGCATATTCGGAGTCGATATTTGTATTATTGTAGCAGTGGATTAATAAATTAATATGTAACATTAATAAATTAATAAATTAATATGTAACATTAAAAAATTCCATTATGAATTTTGATTTTGTCGGCTTCAATAAATAGAAGAATGGCTATTTTATACTCTTTAAATAAAATAACAAATAAAAATGATAGTGTTATTGATTTTCCCTAATTATTTCTCTATTTATTCTTTTTGTTGATTTATATTGCACGAAATTACTTGAATCCCCATGGTTGGACGTAACAAAAATACAATTTCTTTGAGTGATGAGAATTCGTACCTTAAAATGCTTTATCGATTCCCAATTTTTTTAAGACAATATTCAAACTCATATAAAATAGAATATTGTTTTTACTTTGGATGGCATTATTGAGTTTGGGGTTAAATTTATAGTGAAAGGAAAATATAAAGACATTAAGCGATATTAGGAAAATCCTACAAATTAGTATTTTTTTTTATCCCTCACATCCATAGACTTTTGAATATAGAAATCAAGTAGGGAATTCCTAAGTATTTGATTAAGAGTTTTATTGTTCATATTTTTAAATGCGGTGACCAAAGTATCCCTGAAATTATAGGATTATAATGATTAGTACTCAATTATCCAAATTGTATGGAATTATTCTTGAAAATAATATCATCTTATGGTTATAAAGTAACATAAAAGAGATAAGGACAATATATGTTTAGAATCTACCATTTAACATTGGATCACTTAATTACTTTTGTGATTATTTTAGAGAACTTTTAAAATGATAAAATCAATATTCATTGTTGTTTTATTGATTTTATAAAATATTTTGATATGGTTTGTAAAAATAACATATGAAATAACATATGGTTGAGATTTAAAGATTTAAAATTTATTTTTTAGTTGAGGTTTGCAGTGACAAGTTTACATGAGAAAGTAATTACTAATGTCAAGAATTATAAGGGTTCTTCAAATTAAATTGATTTTAATATTGTAACGTCCCCTGGCCACCCTCGTCGGGGACACACCATTACTTCAAAACCAAACTGCTCTGAAACTAGATTGTAACATACCCAACCACCCAAGTCGGGCCATGCCACTAGAAAAAATCATTCTCTGATATACATATATATATAATGCAAATTTGAACAAACATAAACATTCTGCTACAATATAGAGTAATGCGGAAATAAAGTAAGTCCACACATGTAACATATACATGTGATACTGATAAAATTATAATACATGTGCAAGATACACAACATACAATTAAAATAGAATTGGTACCTCTATTTTTATGAGAATACCATCGACTGTGTGCAGACCTTCCACGAACCTCCCAGCCTTAGACCACGCTGCTCCAAGCTATCAACAGTCGGTCACCCATGAGCTGGGACTAAAATCCAACCAGGGTAAGGGAAATCTTAGGCTAGGATGAGACTACGAAAAGATGCACAATGCAACAAGAAGAATTCCCTCCAAGGATCCTACTTACTCTCACTAACTCTCATTCCCCACATGTTTGTCCCACCACGGGAATATACACCTTCACTATTCCACAGTCCATCAACTGCTCCACTTCCCTTCCAGGGATTCAACAATAGGGCAGATCAGGAATTCTCAAAGCTCAGTAGCTGTTGTTGGACACCCTCCATGAGAAATCACTTCCCCAACAACCTCTCTCACTTGGAGAGAGTTTCTCACAGGCTTGACAACCTATTTCTTCAACCCACAGGCCTGACAACCCACCTCTTCAAACCAACTCTTAAGTCAACCAAGTAACCACAGTAGAAAAATCGGGTAAGGCAAGGGACAACTCAGTAAATTACAGAGGTTCACGATGGTCGAGATTTCAACAATGGAGAAAAAGGTTGAATGCATGCCTGCTTAGTGCATGAATGAATGTGACAAAGGATGGTGAAAATGGTCATAATGGTGAGAGAGAAATCGTGAGGAAAGATGACAAGAATCGCTAGCGAACTCCCACAACGATGGAATTTCCCACATAAATTTGCATGTGTCCTAGATGACACTTGTCTCTCCAGGAAGTCGTTCCTCTCCACCTGGAGTTCGTTCATCTCCCCAAGGGAGCTTAGGGTAACATGGTTTATTTCCAAAACTTTAATAATTTAGGGAATACATTATAATATTCCCTTGGTTTAAGCCCTCAAGCTTAGCCTCTTTTTCCTAGCCTCTCAACCACCTTCCCTTTCCCTTCCTAGTGAGGCTTAGTCCCCCATAAATCTTTCTTCGTGGTTGATCTACATGCAATGATGTATTTTTATTAATGATAAAAAATTAGGCTCAATGGCCTTAGCATCTAGGATCTCCAATCTAATAAACACATAAGCCTTGCAGCTTATAACCACTTGGATAACTAGCCTATAAACATAATTACAATTCAACAGGGGCTCAGCCCTGGGGTATTACAATCCCCCCCCCTTATTTATGCATTGTCCTCAGTGCATCATATTTACATAACATCAACAAGATTTCAAAAATCTTCAAAAAGATGCGGGTATTCTACCCACATAGCATCGTCATGCTCCCAATTTGTGTCCTCAGGACCATATCAGGTCCATTGGACCTTTACAAACCCTATGGCTCGATTCCAGAGATTTTTGATTTTCCGGTCCATAATCCATACCAGATGCACTTGAAAAGTGCTTTCTTTCTCCACCTAAATCGCATTCCAATCAATAACATGATTAGCATTAGGTATATATTTCTTAAGAAATGATACATGGAATACATTATGTATAGACATAGATGCAGGCAATGCAATCATATAAGCTACTGGTACAAATCCTCTCTATTATTTCAAATGGTCCACAATATCTAGTTTCCAACTTGGAATAGTTTTCCAACTTCAGGGAAC
>JZKD02S0110152.1:272736-288784 GCA_000966675.3 Picea glauca | reverse complement strand
TTCCAATATTGAACTAGGGATTGGTATTTCACTAATGCAAAGGGTATGGAGATTTCTCATGTATGGGAGATAATTACCAAAATTTTTAAATTATGGTAGTGGGTGTGTTACACCTGTCTTGGGAAGCCTTTAAATTTTGTTTAATCTTCAACATTTTCTCTTCTATTTTTCTGAGCAACTTTGGCCCAATCACTGCTTTATCTGGTGTGTTTCACTTTCTGCCATAAAGTTCCTCAAATGGAATCATCTTCAATGATTCCCGATACCCATTATTGTAGGCAAATTATACCAAGTGTATATAATCTTCCCATTTAGATGGTTTTCAAATCATGTACATCCTTAGCATATCCTCTATCACTTGGTTCACCCTTTCTATTTTCCCACTAGACTCAGGATGGTAAGTTATGCTAAAGTTGAGATTTGTTTTGAACCCTTTGAATAATCCCTTCCAGAAATTTGAGGTAAACTTTGGGTCTCTGTCAGACACAATTGTCTTGGGTATTCCATGCAAGCATGCTACTTTCCTCATATAAATATCAACAACATTGGTAGCCTTTTGAGTAACCTTCATAGGAATGAAATGAGAAACTTTAGTAAGTTTTTCAACCACCACCATGATAACATCATGTTTTTTGCTTGCTCTGGGCATTTTGGTGATGAAATACATTGTCACAAGTTCCCACTTCCACTCAAGAATGGGAAATGGGTGCAACAACCGAGCTGGGTGTCTATGCTCAACCTTGACCCTTTCACACTCCAAACATTTAGCAATGTATTCAACAATCTCCGTCTTCATGCCTAGCTGAAAATAGTGGCTCTTGATTGCTAAAATTGTTTTTTGATATCCTGGGTGCCCTGCATAAGGTACATTGTGAATCTCGTTTAAAACTGTACTCCTTAATTAAGTAGAATTGGGTAAACAAATTATGTTCTTATACAAGATAATTCCATCAATTCCCGATTCATAATCTTCATCTTTCTGCTGCATTTTACCTTGCTTTAATTTTGTTACCAATTCCATGTACTGCATATCATCTTTTGCAACCTCTAAAATTATTCCTTTAAGATATGTTTGATACATGAAAAATCTTGTAGCATGCAGTTTGTGCACTATCCCGCTGAGTGCATCAGCCACCTTGTTCTATTTTCCTTTGATGTGCTTAATACCAAAGTCATACTCACATAGGAATTCCAACCATCTACTCTGCCTAGCATTCAAAGTTGGCTTATCAAACAAGTATTTCATGCCATTATGGTCTGTCCTTAGCTAAAACATATTTCCCATGAGGTAGTGCTTCCACTTATTCAAGGCATGCAGTATGGCTTCCAACTCCAAATCATGAGTGGAATAGAGTCTTTCATGCTCTTTCAATTTTCTAGACTCGAAACATATCATAAACCCATTATGACTGAGGACTCCTCCAAGTCCTTATTTGCACGCATCTATGCAAACCACAAAATATTCATTCGGATCAACAATCCTTAGAATTGGAGCACTGTTTAACAAATGGTTCAATTGTTGGAAGCTCTTTTCACACTCTGTTGTCCATTGAAATTTCACCCCCTTCCTCTGCAAGAAAGTGTTTGGGTGAGAAATTCTCAAAAACCCTGCAATGAATCTTTTGTAGTATCCAGCTAGACCCATGAAGGATCTGACTTCTGTCACATTATTAGGTGTTTTCCACCCTTTAATGGCCTCAATATTTTTAGGGTCCACTACTATCCCTTCTTCGGATATGATATGCCCCAAATAGTGAATTTGGTTATGATAAATTGAACACTTGTTCAATTTGGCATGGAACTAGTGCTCTCTTAGCACTTATAACACCATGCTCAAATGGTGCTCATGTTATTCTTCTGACATTGAATAGACAAGGATGTCATCCAAAAAGACAATGAAAAAATTGTCTAAGTATTCCCATAAAACACCATTCATCAAGCACATAAAAATAACTGGTGCATTTGATAACCCAAATGACACCACCGTGAATTCATAATGACCATACCTTGTTCTGAAGGTGGTAGTGTTGATGTCTTCATCTCTGATCCTTAGTTTATGATATCCTAACCTGAGATCAATATTTGAGAATAGCGTTACATATTTTAACTGATCAAAGATAGCATCTATCCTTGGAAAAGGATACCTGTTCTTTATAGTCACTTTGTTCAATTGTCTGAAACCAATGCACAATCTCAATGTCTCATCTTTCATCTTCACAAACAAGACCGGGGCACCCTAATGTGACACACTTGGGCGTATATACCTCTTCTTCAGAATCTCTTTAAGCTGCATTTGCAACTCCTTCAGCTATGGTGTACTCATTATGTAGAGAGTCTTTGATATTGGAGCTGCTCCAGGCATCAAATTTATAGAGAAATCAATATCTCTCTTTCGGGGTAGTCCTGGTATCTCCTTGAACACATCCTCAAAATCTTTCAGGACTGAGTGATCCTCTAGATTTTCCACCTTATCCTTAGGTGCTTCTTCCATCTGAGCTACAAATAATTGGCAACCCTTCCTATAACACTTCTACAGCTGCATTGTTGAGATCTCTCAGACAATAACTACCCTAGGAATTCCTTGGACTGCTCTTGGGTTCCCTTCCTCATCCAGGCAAGTAAATTCCTTGTTATGATAGTCTAATACAACATGGTGTTGGTCCAACCAATCCATACCAATTAGACAGTCATATGTACCCAATGGAAGGATGTTCAAATCTTCCTTAGTACTTATCCCATTCATGTCCACTGGACATGATTTAACTAGCTCAACAACTTTTCTCTTGGTTCTTGTAGCTAGTTGTACCAGCTAAAATTTCTCATGCTTAGATCTTGGAAAAAGAAATCTATCCACTACCTTAGGATCTATATGGCTATGACTAGCTCCTTAATCTATTAAAATAGTAAAGGCATGGTTATTGATCATACCTTCAACTTCAATCATGTGTGATTGAAAATCAACTTGATTGTTGTCTAGGGTTGCATAGATCCTAAGTATACTTCTACCCATGTAATCCACTATTTTTGTTTGCTGTACATTGTGGAAAGATCTCACTTTGTCACTTTTGGGAGGACAATATCTATGTTTATGGTCTCCTTTACAGCCCCAGCATTAAATGGGTGTCTTCACTGGCCTTTTCCCACCTACCTCAACCATTCTATGATCTCTAAAGATGGTTTTCCTTTAGAAATATTTCTGAAAAAGGGTAGATTCTTCCCCTTCTTCCTTTGTCCCTTATTAAACTTATTCTTGTCCTCCCAAGCCTTCTGGAAAGTAGGCTTTCCCTTTTGTTGATCATATAAGAATTTTTCTCTCCTTATGGTTTCCTCCAAAGTCTTGGGATCATCATATTGGATTTTATCACTGATGAAAGATGGCATCCCACTCAGATATCTTTGAATATTTATTGTCTCGTCCTTGATGAAGGAGACATACTTCAACAACTCTAAAAATATACTTTCATATTCGTAAATAGTTAATTTTCCCAGTTTCATTTAAAATAAGTCTTTCATCTTTTTGTCATAGTACCTCTTGGTCAAGTATTTATTCTCAAAATGCCTCTTGAATTCCTTCCAAGTCACATTTTTCTCTCTGAGGTGTTGCACTTGCACCATTTGATCCCACCACATGGATGCCTTTCCCTTAAGCTAGTAGATAACAATCCTTCCTTCTGCATGGGAAGAATAGTTATGAAATTGGAAGTATTTCCTCATGCCTAGCAACCATGTCTCAACATCTTCATCCTTCTTGTGCTCTCCATAAAATGTAGGAGGTTTGATATCATTCATTTCTCCTTTCAACTCATCCACCCCATACCTCCTATGCTTCCTAATAAGGGATGGAATTGAGCTACTATGTGATATCCTATGGGAATGATTTTGGGAGTGATGGTGATGTTTGCTACCACTCCTTGATCTTCCTTTCTGTCCAAGGGTCTCATGGCTTCCTAATTTGTTGGAGCCACTATCGTTATACAAATTATTTTCAATTATGTCCTAGATTTTCAATAACTTTGTATTGAAGTCTTATTGTTGTTCCTTGGCCTTCATAAGCCTCTCATTATCATCCTTGTGGCTATGGACATTTGTCTGCAATTTTTTGAGGGTCTCAGCCAGATTTATGTCTTCCTCCTTTCCTCCTCCATGTCCATTGGAGTTCGTTCCTTCCACAACCAACTAGAAATTCAACCCTCTAATTTCATCTTCTTGGTTGTATACTACCTATGTATCCTCCATCACTTTTGCACTATGTGCTGACTCTAATATGACAGTTGTTAATTCTACAAAAATGTGCAGCCAACAGAACTTTGGCAGGCTAACTGTTCTTAATAGTTTCATGAAAACATGAAGCATTATTATTCATTAATATATATCATACTTCATTTCTACTGATTTCCTGAGAAATTGACTGGTCAGATCCAATTTATTGGTGAACAATTATCCTTTACTCTTCAAGACCTTTCCAATGGCTATTTCCATGCTTAATTTTGATTTTTGAAAAGGAAGTTATGGATACTTGAACAATTTGTCCTTTCAGTGATGAAATATTGTATATGGATTATTCCAACTCAGAATCGAATTGGCTCTTAGATTCATGATGGATCCATACTTCAGGTTTGTAGGCCTTCCTTACTTCTTTAGGCATAGGCCTGTATAATTAAAAATTCCACGGGCTCCTTCTCTAATCCTTTTCCTATTCTTAAAACAATTTTTCGGGCACTATCCCCTCTTCTTTGGCCCCCAAATTCATGTGACCAAGGGCTGTGAGCCAGCACTAATAATTAGGCTCTTATCCAAAGCCTTGGAACTTCGGGGCTCTGGAGCTTTAAAGGTTTCAATTTGTGCACATCATAAACATCTCGGACCGTCGAAATGGTGAAATCGTGAAGGATGGTGGATCTACGGTCCACATTATTTGTTCAAATCTATGGTGAATAGGAGCTCCGAGAATCTGGGCTTTGGAGTTTTCCAAATAATTCACTATCAATATCTAGAAGTGTTGACCCATTGGAGAACCCCTCTCTTTCCTCCACATGTCATCTCTCGTTCAATGATCAAGATTAACTCCAACCCTCCGAGAGTTCTCGACTCACATCAATTGTGTAACTCAAATCCTCTGAAGTACCACGCCTTCGGAAAATGACATCTGGAACCACACACCATTTTTTTTTTATCAACGGTCGATATGGAATCCAAAATTTTGGCCTTTGAAAGTCCTCTCCCTCATCTATTTATTCCTTAAATCCTCTGGACCATGGGATCCACTACTGCGTCTCCCCTCTTGATGAATGGTGAGGATTTACTCCACTCCTTGGAGCTTCGAGGGTTTCTCTTTCCTCTCACTTCATTACTTCTGAATATTGAAGTGGAGAACCCATGGGGTCCACTTAGTACTACACACCTAGGTGCTACATGGTAGATTCCAAGAAGAGAACACGTGGCCCAATCTAAGGGGTGACATGTTTCAATTTCTAACTAAAACATTAGCCTTTCAAAATCAGTTAGCCTTTCAAAATCACATAGCACACTGACACGTGGCACGCATCATGTGTGTCCACATCACCCCAGGTGACATCATCAAGCCATGTCACTATGGAAATTTGGGACTTCAGGACTCCGAGACTTGGGAGGTTCGAAATTTCTTCCAACATTTTTTCCTCGAACACCGAACTTTCAATCTGCTTAACCTCCCAGGGCCCACGTAGTAAACTTTTTACCAATAAAGTGGTGGCACATGGCCCCACCATCGATTGACATGTGTTAGGTCCCAATTGATACTAAGGGCCTGTCTAAAGTACAAAAATGAGTGACATGTGGCAAAGCTAGGTAGGTCCACATCACCCTAGGTGACGTCATCGTGCCATGTCATATCCGACATTTTGGGACTTCGACAATTATTATCATATGCTCACTTAAACAAATCTCGAACTATCGACTATCTATGGTTGCTTCTCGTAGCTTTGGGACTTTATCTATTTCATTTCTGAACAACCCAAAACCCCCAAACTGTTGAACTTCGAACATTGTTTAATCTGAGGACACGTGCCCTGGAAAATTGACAGTCTGGATTAGTTCCAGACTTCGGCGATTTCGCTACTATAGATTTAAAATGATTGGAGGGGTGAATTCTAAACGACTTATGTGATTAACCTCTTTTCACATTCTCCAGATATGACGATTGTGGGGGATATTTCTTCTTCTGAACAGATTCAATGACCCAAATTTAACTTTGTGGTTGAATACCATGTATGGTGTGGTTTATCAAACCGCTATACCTCCTAAGCTTTTGAACACATCCAAGGTGTTCCCCTAGTGCCCTATTGACTCTATGTACATCAATTTATTGTGTAATTTTAAATCCAAATTCCACATTCGTGTCCCATCCAGGTTGAGTGTGGAAATGATCCAGATTGTTTTCGGCATGAAATGAGATCAGAGATATAATAAATAAATGCACAGAGATATCACAGATATTTAATAATATAATATAAATGTATCAGAGATGCAACCATAAGCACAGATATATAGTAATACAAGATTTCTATTAATGAAATAAATGTACACAGACTGTAAAAATACAAAGTGAAAGACCCGCTAGAATGGTGGAAGCTTATCTCTGAGAAGAGATGTGACGGCTACTTGCATTTGCAAGAAGATGATTACAATGAGGCTCTAAAGGAATTTTTACAATAAACCGGAATTCCAAAAACCCTAGACATCCAAAAACCTAACCCTACGAGATGAAGCGCCAAAAGTCATGTGGGCCCCGTTTGGGTAAGTTAGTACATCAACTTCTCTGGGTCATAACTTTTGCATACAATCTCCATTTTAGGCGTATGATAGCTTGTTGGAAAGGTATCGTCGAGGATATTCATTTTGGGGGATCAATAATTCCTTCAGCTATCATTGAGAATCTATATCTTGAAAAACCTTCATTTAGGTCGTCAAAATGGCCCTGGAAGTTAAAACCTGCTAAAAATAGTAAATTGCCAAAATTGCCAGAAAATTGTTTTGATCCAGTAGGAAAAGGTGGGTGGCCACCGATATCCACCTGGATCAGGAAACCATGGGCTCTGATACCAATTTGTAATATTCCCCGACCACCCTCGTCAGGACCACACCACTACTTCAAAACAAAACTACTCTGAAACCAGATTCTAACATACCAAGACACCTAGGATGGGTCATTCGACTTGAAATAGTCATGCTCTGATATACATATATATAATGAAAATTTAAACAAGCATAAACATTTTTCTACAATATAGAGTAATGTGGAAATATCAGTAAGCCTACACATTCAACATATACAGGCGATACTGATAACATTATAACACATGTGCAATATACACAACATAAAATTAACATAGAATTGGTACTTATCTTTTTATGAGAATACCATCGAGTGCATGCAGACCTTCCATGAACCTCCCATCCTTATACCACACTTCTCTAAGATATTAGTAGTGGATCACCCCTGAGATGGGACTAAACTCCAACCAGGGTAAAAGAAAATCCTAGGCTAGCTTGAGACTATGGAATGTTGCACAATGCAATATGAAGTATTCCCTCCAAGAAGCCTACTTACACCCATTGCTCACAGAATATCATTACCCACATGCATGTCCCACCCCAGGAATATACACCTTTATTGTTCCACAATCCATCATATGCTCCACTTCCCTTCTAGGGCTTCAAAAATAGGTCGGATCATGAATTATTAGAGCTATGTGTTTGTTGTTGGACTCCCTCCAAGAGAAATTACTTCCCCAACAACCTATCTCACCTAGAGAGAGTTGCTCATAGGCCTGACAACCTACTTATTCAACCCACAGGCCTAACAACCCGCCTCTTGAAATCATATTTAAGTCAAGAAGGTAACCACAATATCAAAATAGGGTCAGGCAAGGGACGACTCAACAAATTACATAGGTTCATGATGGAAGAGGGTTCAAAAATGGAGGAAAAGGCTGACTGCGTGCCTACTCAGTGTGTGAGTGAATGGGACAAAGGATGGCGAGAATGGTCAGAATGGTGAGAGCGAACTCGTGAGGAAATATGGAAAGAATGGATAGCTAACCCCCACAACGATAGAATTTAGCACATAAATTTGCATGTGTCTTGGATGAAACTTGTCTCTCTAGGAGCTCGTTCCTTGCCACTTGGCGTTTGTTCCTCTACCTAAAGAAACTTAGGATAACATGGTTTATTTCTCAAACTTTAGTAATTTATGGAATACATTATAATATTCCATTGGGTTAGGCCCTCAAGCTTAGCCTCTTTTCCCTAGCCTCTCAACCTCCTTCCCTTTCCCTTCCTAGTGGAGATTAGTTCCCCATAACTATTTCTTCATGGTCTGTATACACGCAATGATGTATTTTTATTAATGATATGCATAATTACATATACAAAATCAGGCTCGCTGGCCTTAGAATCTAGGCTCTCGGGCCTAATAAACACATAATATTTCCTACGTATAATCACTTGGCTCATCAGCCTATAAACATAATTACAATTCAGTGGGGGCTCGACCTTGGGGTATTACAAATATAATATTTAATAAAGGTTGTCCCTACCCTCTTTGGAATTTATATTGACAAGATACAGACATGGTTATAAGAAGAAGGTTGTTTTGGCATTTTGTTGCTTGGAAAAGTCATTATTCTTCTGATTTACCATGATGTTATTATTGATTGTGTGGGGAGACCCTTTGATCCCAACAGGCAACTAAGAATGGTCAGAATTATATAATTTATCTTTGGTATGGTACTTAAATATTGATAATAATTTTTTTATGATCATAAAATCTACGAAAATCACTTAACCTAACTACACATATGAAAATAACAACTTAGAGGGAGTTAAATCATATGTGTGACCTAGAGTTGAATTTCATCACAAGTTCCAGTAGAACCATCATGTTCAGAAAATGATTACTTGAGGATGGAAAAACTATTTTTTTCTCGAGAATAACTAAAAAGTATCATGTTTTTGGTTTTGGAAAGAAAATAAAGTCCTCTTTGATATACTGGTTATTCTAGTTATCTTATATGGTTGTGAATTTTGGGGTTTTATTATTTCTAGAGAAACTTGGAGGAAAATGAATACAACACAAATGTATTTCATACTTTATATTCTTGAAATTAATCATAATACACCTAATCCAATCCTAGAGTTAGAGGTTGTGATTTTTATAGCATCAATTACCACCACATATGCATTGACAGCATGTTTTTCCTTTCCCTTTCCCACTTGAAGACATTAATTCCCCTTTCCTTCTATGGATTCTTCAAAAAATATTATTTTTGGACTTGCATGTATGCTAACATATATACAAGGTGCGTACAGATGCGTGCTAATCCATTAAAATGCATATACACCTTAATTTTACTCAAAAAATATATATTTTATGTATTTTTGGGTAGGGTTCATGAGTTTACTTGATTCTTGACCTCTTATTTCTCATACACAAATGCTTGTACCCACTCCAACTAGTTGGAGATGGTATAAAATGAGCCTAAGGCTAGAGGAGAAAAAAAATCACACTTGAAGAAAAAAAATCCTAACAATTTCTTGCATCGTCTGCAATCCCTTATTCCCTTACTTCTAATTCATTTCCCCGTACCTGGAAATCCTTGTTTCCCTCCTTCCTTTTATATATACATATGGTCAATAAGAATCCCATTTGTGTTCTTAGGGATCACATGAACATCGGAGTTGAAGGTGTTATTTATAGTCAGTGGCGTAGGCAGAGGAACCTAGATCCATGTTTTGGAGCAGTGCCTCCAACAGAGGTTGGTTGTAACAATATATTTATCGGTCCAAATGGCTTGTCAAGTAGTTAAAGGAGAATTCTCAATGGCAGGTCCCAATGAAGCCTACTCTCGTTTGGGGTGTCGTTTCCGACTACTATGAATTAAAGGAAGAAAAATGAGAAAAACAATGATTTGTGCCCCATAGAATTATAATTAACTCTAAATATAATATAACATAAAAGTAAACTAACTAATCTAACTACTTATAACCTATATTTTAGGATTAAAAGTAATTAAATGAATAGAATATGAGATAACACGATTGATAGAATAAATAGTTCATGTCCAAAGACAATGTATTAAAAAAATGAAATTGCAGAAGTGATCACAAATAGTTGCAAATAAGTCATATAACATCATCATTGTATTCACCGAAAATCATAACAACAAAAGTATTCCAAATACCAAACATATAAATATTTCATATGACAAGCATTTATAAAATCTTAAATAACAAACACACTACTAGAGTAGTCCCAACTCTATTTGATAACAATCATGACCTCAGAATGCTTTCCTCTTTTCATTACTTAGATAATATTATCACCATAAAATGATGGGAAAAGTATGTTATTACATTCAATGCTCTTCCTATTATAAAATGAGGAAGACCTTTCACCTTTTGTAACAACCATCAATTGCATCTCTTCAAATTCATTAAATGAATCAAATTCCCATACATTTCATAAATGCGTATGCAAGAATTATAAACAGAATTTAAATATACTCATGATTTTTCAATCTCCCTCTAAGGTTGTTGCATCTCTTCAAATTCATTAAATGAATCAAATTCCCATACATTTCATAAATGCGTATGCAAGAATTATAAACAGAATTTAAATATACTCATGATTTTTCAATCTCCCTCTAAGGTTGTTGATGAGTGATATTTATAAAAAGTATTATTGGATTTTCTTGATTGTATGCTCTTATGTTCTTCAAACTTTTTTGGTTGTTTTTTGGTGTCAATATGGTAATAGGATCCTTCCATGTTCTTCTTATTTTCTTCATATTTCGATTGTTCTCTTGCAAGTTTGATTTTTCCTCTTGGAACTTTGGTTATGGATACCTCAACATTGCACAATTCAGTTTTTAATTAAATTCATTCCTCTTCGATTCATTAAATTTTCTAGGTATTTTTTCCATCAACCTATCAATAATAGACCTACCCACATGTTCTAGTCTCTTCTAGTTTTCCAACAAGGTATCCTAGCTTTGACTTCATCATCTAGATCATTAGTTATGGTAGTCTGAAGTTTCACATTTTATTCTCCTTCAAATTCATGGCCCTCTATTCTTCTAATTTTCTAGGATTTTTCATGGCTGGTCTAGTTGGAATCCTTCTTCCAATGCATTTTAAATTTCTCTATGGATTTCCAGTGAGCTATCATGGGATTGATTTGGACTCCCATAACTCAAGATATAGCTTCCTGAAGTCAGAGATCAACAACCCTTGATCTTCTCATTGGGGGAATATGAACCATCGATCTTCAACCCTAAAACATTAACCCACATGCATACGACCTAGGGTCCGCATAGATATTATGGCCAATAAATCATACAAAAATAGGAAAATAAAAATAAATAAAACAAAAATAAAATAAAATATATCCCCACCCCTGTAATAATAAAATAGGTATATATGAGGTAAACCCAATGGCTCATAACTACGATGGGTAAATATTTTGATGGTATACTTACTCAAAATATCATCCAGAAACCCTAGGTTTGAAAAAATATTAACATAATAATAGGGTGTTCGAACTTCAGGCTTGGGTAAAATCCAAGGTGAAATGTTCGATAGGTGAATCCTTCGATGAGTAAATACTCTGATGGGTCAATCTTCTTATTCATGAAAACCATTAATCCCATAGTCTGAAAGGCATAAGTCACAATGGGAAATACTAATAAATTAATATAAGGTACTTAGTAAGGTATGGTTTCAAAAAAATATTGGAGGGTGTGCCATGGTAACATTCCAATCGATAAGTCCATAGAGGATAATCATGAGTTGTATTAAAATGTCATTTTTATTTTTTTTTAACTATCCAAGGTCTTTATATAGCCATTGTAAGAGTGTACAAAAATATTGTTGATGGTTTCATACCACCAGGGAAACAAGACTAGCAACAATGCATCACACTATCTGAAATAATATGGAAATATTGTCTTTTGAAATTGAAAGTCTAGAAATAAATGAAATTAATTTTTTTCTTTGTATCTAGAAAAAAAATCTATTTGTTGATTTTTCCTATGTTGACAAAGATGAGGTGGGATTAAAATCCCAATACCTCCTAGACTAAAAAACAGAATAAGAAACCCAAAGAGCATTAGAATTGAGTAGAGGGTTGACCCTCATCTAGAGGCACCTGGGCTACAGGCAAAGTGACGTGTGAGAGGTCCAATATCACTAAATGTTTGACCATTAGGTTCATTTGTAGTTGTGGAGCCAAATTTGACTTTGAATTTCATCGAGAGGGAGAAAAAAATGTGGTATTTTCTTCCTTGCGATCAACCAAAACGTGTCCCAATAGGAGCTTCATGTGCCAATAAATGTCTATGGTCTTTAGGTACTGGTAAATATGATACCTAGTGTTCCCTATGTCTGGGATCCATGAGTTGATTGAATCTAGGACCTCATCATCAAATACAAAGAATTGTAGAACTTGAACATCATCCTCTTGAATATCTATCTCATATTGGATGTGGGGAGGACTGTGGGGGAGACATGAGTAAGATGACTCTTGTGTTGCAGATGCAAGACAAGTGCTTGAGTATCCTGGAATATTTCGAGAGGAGCCTTCATGGGCACACTGAGAGCGTATGCCACATGCCACTAGAGTTTGGGTAAAAAGGAAGAGGGACATGAGTTATATTAAAATATTATAATATAGTGATTCCAAGGTATCAGGGGAGGAGGGGATTCTAGGAAAATAGGGGAAGTTTTTCCTAATGGTAAATCCTTGGGATTTACCAACATAATGAATCTTGGTGAAAATTGAGGGGAAGGAGAAATTGCAAAAATAATCAAATCATAAAATAAAATAAAATAAATAAATCAATATATATAGAGAGAAATAAATAAAAATAATAAATAAAATACAATAGAATAGAATAGTACAACCTGGAACTTAGGGAAAATGAGAGAAATAATAATAATAATAATAATAAAACAAAAACTATATATATATATATATATATATATATATATATATATATATAAAGAAATCAAATTGTGTCCAATTTCAAGGGCACGTGGAAAAATATTAAGAATACACATATGGAAATCATACATTAGGGAGTTAGGTAGAAATGCACAACGTAAGAAATAATTTCCCTAAGTAAAATAATTTCCCCATGTAGTTATAATTTAGCCAAGTAAAAATAATATTACCCATGTAAAATGATTTGCATAGTAAAGTGATTTCCCATGTAAATGATTTTCATATGTAATTCATTAAAACCATGGGAAAATTGGGGGAACCAGGGAAATCAAAATCATGTGTTGTTTTGTAAAACCATGAGAAAATTATAAATAAAAATAAATAAATGAAATAGATAATAATAAAAATAAAAATTAGAAATAAAATAAAATAAAAAAATTATACAAAAAAATAGGAAAAAGAGGCCAAGTTTTGCATCGGTCAGGGTTCCACACCTGTTCGGGTTTCACACCAAGGGATCAAAAGATAGAAATAAGGTATATCATGTAGATTATGAATGATTGGATGCTAAATCAGCAGGTATGTAAGATAAATATCATGACCACTCAAATTTAGATATGAAAAACCGCGAGAAGGAAACGGGTAAAGGGACGACACATCACAAGATATTTTAACACCATAAAGAGTGACCCATATGATAAAAAAGAGTTTGACACTCACTGAGCGTATGATATATGTTAATCCAATCAAGGGGGGAAATCACAGAGGGAAAACCTACTAATCTTGCAAGGAGAGGGAATTTAATAATATCATGGAATAAGCTCCCATGTCAGACCACGATGAATGAAACTGGAGGTGACAAGTGTAAAAAAATCATTGGTTGACAATGTGGTAAGGTTCCACATCTGAGAAGATCGATAGGTCTTTGTTCCTGGGATTTCTGAGAGATGAGACAGTGAAATAGGAACTTGATAGAGATCATTTCGAATAATTTCACAAATTTCCATCTCAAAAATATTACAAGGGACTTCACTTGGATAGTTCTATGAGTCAAACCTGCTGAGGGGAGCCTTGTAGGATTTTATCCTTCAACATTCAAAAAAGTCTTAAAAGAATGAAAACTTAATACTTTGAAAGTGGATTCCCAAAAAATATAAATTCAATGATCTTGAAGGGTAGGAATTCAAGAAAGGTGATTTGATTGGCTCATGGGGTTTTGATTGTGGGAAATAGGATGAGAAAGGTGAATTTTCAATTCAATGAGTAGAATCTGAGTGGATGGATACGATAGAATTGTAGGATTTGGATTTCAGAGAGAACTGTAAGAAAAGGTGAATCTACTTCCCAATGAGGGAGATCCCACCAAGGATCAAGGTTCTTGATGAGGATGAAGTTTCTAACGGTGGATCGGGGTTCCAAACACATGATAAAATACAATACGATTTAGCGCTTGGAATGGAAGTGAAAATAGAAAATATGACAATAGCGATAATAAAAAATATGAATGAGATTTTGGGTAGGAAAATGATTAATTCAGAATGTTGAATGTTGTTTTCAAACGATAGATATAGATATAGAGAAGTCAGTCTAGGAGGAAAAACACCAAGGGATTCCCCACATGCATTTCAAGGTTGGAGCAGTCATGTAAAGGAAATGACTTTGCAACCTTGCTCCTACAACCACAAAAGCAATAAAAAAAAAATTGCAAGGAAAAATAAACTTTCTAGTATATCATAAACATTGCATTCTATGCATTTTACTTAAAAAAATTATGAATGAGTGTTGTGCTTGTTTATAAAATGAATAAATAAGGGTAATAATTTCATCAAAGACAATCATTGATGAAATCAAATATTGCAGATAAATTTCCTAAAAGTTGTGTAATGAGTCTCAAACTCAAAGAAATTACTATTAATATTTTGATTCTAATTAGGCGTTTGAAACTAAAGAATATGAGTAACATACTTTGGCTTGAGCCATAAATGATGACATTAAGTACAAAAAAAAGCACAAGGATGTAGAATGCAAACATTTTATTCATCTAAGTCATCCATTAAGGAAGTACTAAAAAATAGACTCATTCAAGGGATACAATAGAAATTCAAACCCTATATCCATATAAGATCAACAAATACTTTGAAATATGCAAAAGGTCCCCCAAAAAACTTGCCAATTTTATCATACAAATGTCAACGAAGCATCATAAGTCAAGACTCTTTACGAAGACATTTGAAAGCATAAGATAAAAATGATTAAAAAACCTCCTCAAAGACAATCATTAATAAATATCCAATCCCCTAATTGTCTCAATGTAGGTAAAGAAAAAACATTAGAATGATAGTAGTAGAGGATTAGGCATTAGAATGCAAATTTTATTAGGGGGGGCCTTTCCTTTTGTTTGTAAAAGAAAATGTAAACGAGTTTTCTTGCAGCCACAACAAATGGAAGCCACACACACCCAACTCCCTAAGCACTCTTTTAAGGGATTGTGTATCAAAATTTCACTTTTTTTTAAGTCATCTTAATACCTCTTCTCAAGGGCACCATCATCTTCTGCTTGTGAAGAGATTTCCAACAATTGTCATCATGCTCAAAACTGAGATCTGGATAAAAAATTATGGATTTAAAAAGTTCTTGGGCCTCATTGGCCAGTGCCACCACATTTCCATGTGGCATCCACATGGTTACGTATCCCAATTGTCAATTGACATAGCACAGTCATGTCTCCAGCTTGGCACTGACCACACGATTTATTGAACCCTAGTGCCAATCCCACATAACCACTGGTCATCGTCATCGAGATTTTATTTCCATGGGTCACAAAGACCAATACACAAGTTTCAATGACGATCCGTTAGTTGGGCTTACTCTAGATCTGAGAGTCCATGTGCCTCTCATCCAACAACTCCAATTGAGTCGGTGATTCTAAAGGGATCGATGCTTAACACCCACTCTGTTGGATCATGTTGTCATTGATGCCAGTGGTTTGATTGATTGATGTCAAGTGATTGATTGATGTCAAAGGATTGATTGATTGATGATTGATGTAATATAATATGTATTTTCCTT
>JZKD02S0110152.1:210559-225531 GCA_000966675.3 Picea glauca | reverse complement strand
ATCGTGAGGAGTTATATGATGTTCTACCTACCACCGGAAATCACATGACATGTACTATCCATCTAGAATAGTCTTACCTGCGAATATATCAAAACTCATACCATTATGCATCAAAAAAACTTGGGTCCATTACCCAAACCTTTGTGGTACCGGAATTCGCTATCGAAATTTCTTCAAGGGTTGACATCAATGACAACCAACCCAAATAATAAACAATACCCCCCTTTGGCATTAATGGAAACACTCTGATGCAATATTTAATTCATGTCATGCAACACTGAATTCATATCACTCATGCTCCCCCTATGACCATCGCTCCCCCTGGAACCATGCTTATGTTCTCTGCATCTGATAAATATCTCCCCCTTTGTCATCAATGACAAAGGTATCTTTCCATCCGGGGTTGCTCCCCCTAACTCAACTGTCCTTTGGAATACTCCCCCTGACTGAACTCTTCCTAAAACGGATCTCCTAACTTGAACTATCTTGTTTATGGTGCTTCCTCATGTAAATATAATCATTTTGGAGTGGAAATTACTCCGATTCTTTAGCGAAGATACTCAAAGGCTTCCCGTGGAAGCGGTTTTGTAAATATGTTTTCCACTTGTTCTTTTGTGCCCACATATTCAAATCTAATTTTTTTCTCTGCAACCTGTTCAAATAGAAAGTGATACTTGATTGGAATGTGCTTCGTCTTGGAGTGCATCACTAAGTTCTTTGAGATATTTATGGTGCTTTTATTATCAAAATAGATTGGAATGGGATCATCATACTCAACCTGTATATTTGTCAGATTTCGTTTCATCCATAGAACTTGTGTACAACATGTTGTTGTTGCAATAAACTTTGCCTCAGTTGTAGATAAGGATACTTATGATTGTTTCTTTCTTATCCATGATACTAAACACTAACCCATGTAGAATGACGCTCCATTGGTGCTTCTTCGGTCATCAATGCAACCTGTTGAATCTGCATCTATGTAGGAAATAAGTGATAGATCATTTCCTTTTGGATACCATAATCCAAACTCTTATGTTTCTTTGAGATATCTGAAAATCCTCTTCACTGATACGATATATGTTTCCTTTGGTTCTTCTTGAAATTGTGTCGCTTGTCCAACTGCCTACATTACATCAGGTCTAGATGTTGTCACATATACTAAGCTGTCAATCATTGACATGTAATGCCTCTGGTCTATAGACTTTGAATCATTATCTTTTCTCAACTTGCAGCTAGTTTGCATAGGAGTGGTAACTTGATTGAAATCTTCCATTCCAAACCTCTTTATCATTTCTCCGATATAATTAGTTTGAGAAATAAAAATTCCTTGGTTTCTTTGACGTATCTGAAGACCTAGAAAGAAGTTTTTTTTTTTTTTGTAACTGGGGGAATCATACTCTCGTGACACGAGGTCAATACCTGTCCGCTACCACTATAACCACAGGTTCACCACACAACCCGCAAGCATGGATCACAAGAAAATCAGGGTGAGAATCTAACTTGAGACCTCCTTTACATTATTCCTTCCATTTACATGACACTTGCCAATCAATCTACACCCCTGCGGGCTAGAAAGAAGGATAGTTCTCTGAGTAATGAAATTTCAAATTCATTCTACATATCCTTTGCAAATTTCTGGCTTAACCTATCATCATTGCTTCCAAAAATAATATCATCAACATAAAATTCAATTAATAAAATACTATCTTGAGTTACCTTGATGTAGAGGTTGTTGTCTACACTTCCTTTTCTGAACCCTGCCCACTGTAGATATTTATCCAATCTAGAGTACCATGATCTAGGAGCCTATTTTAGACCATACAAGGCCTTTTTCAATTTACACACATAATCTGCATTTTCTAATAGCTGAAATATTTCTGGTTGTTCAAAGTAGACTTCTTATTCAAGTTCCCCATTCAAAAAAGTTGATTTTACATCCATATGGTATACTTTAATATTCTTGGCGAAATTATAAGCTAAAATCAATCAGATTGCTTCCATTCTAGAAATTGGGAAAAATGTCTCCTCAAATTTTATTCCTTCAACCTGTGCATATCCTTTACAGACCAATCTATCTTTGTTCCTTGTAACCTGCCCATCTTCATTCAATTTATTTTTGAATACCCACTTTGTGCCAATCACATTCTTATTCTTTGGTCTTCGAACCAATTCCAAAGTATCATTCTTCTTTGTTTGATCCAATTCTGCATCCATGGCCTTATTCCAAAATTCATCCTTGTTGGCCTCTTCAAAACTATTTGGTTCAATCGTAGATGAGAGTGCTAGGTTTTTTTGTTCTGGTGAATGGATTCTTCTTCTAGCCTCAACACCCACATCTTTGTTTCTAATAATTTGATCTGAAGGATGATTCTTCTGTACTCGTTTCCTAGGTGTCTTTGGAGGCACTTGTTGAACTTGCTCTTCTACTTCTTTTTGGTCCTCTTCATCTTCTTCTTATACTTCTTCATCTTATGCTTCTTCTTTGTAAAGATGTTCCATTGATTCATTTTATTGATCCTTTAATTCGTCTCCACCTGTTTCATCTATTGTTACATTGACGCTTTCCTCAAAAAATTTCAACCTCAGATTGTAACACTTATATTCTTTCCTTGTATTTGAGTAACCAACAAGTACTCCTTTGTCCACACAAGAGTCAAACTTTTCCATTCTTCCATCTTCTCTTTTGATGTAACATTTGCTTCCAAATACTCTGAAGTGCTTCACATTTGTTGGTCTTCCTTTCCGTAGCTCGTAGGGAGTTTTTTCAGTGTTGTTTCTGAGCATTACTTTGTTTTGAATGTCAAATGTTGTATGCATTGGATGTGTCCAAAAGATGTCTGTCAATTTGGAATCCACTAACATTGTTCGAGCCATTTCCTGTACTATCATGTTCTTTCTTTCAACAACTCCATTCTGTTGAGGTGTCCTAGCAATGAAGAATTTTCTTTTTATTCCATGTCTGCTGCAGTATTCCTTAAATTCCTTTGAATTGATCTCTCCTCCATTATCAGATCTCAAACATTTGATTTTTGAATCGATTTCATTTTCAACCATTTCCTTGTAGACCTTGAAGTTTTCAAAAGCTTCTGACTTATTCCTGAGAAAGAAAACTCTAATCATTCTTGTATAATCATCGACTAATAACATAAAGTATTTCTCACCCTTTAAACCCTTTGTTGTAGTTGGTCCAACTAGATTAGTATGCACAATTTCCAGTGGTCTTATCGTTGAATATTCCTTTGATTTAAACCTGATCTTTGTTTGCTTTCCTTGTTGACAATGCTTGCATAAAGTGTTGGTTGGTTTTGTAATTTATGGAATTTCTCTAACTTCTTCCTTTTTTCTGACTTTGACAAGGTTATCAAAGTGTATGTGACCCATTATTCTATGCCATAACCAACTTTCATCTTCCTTTCCTAGACAACACTTTTCATTTCCAATTTCACTTAATACCTATATGTTGCTTGAATTTCTTGTAGCTGTTACAATTGATTTTCTTGAACCTTCCTTTATTATCTCGCACTTTTGTGAATCGAAATTAACTGTATGACCTTGGTCACACATTTGACTCACACTTAGAAGATTATGTATCATATCTTCTACTAGTAGAACATTTTCTGCCTTGGTGAATTCGTGTTTCCAATTCTGATTGTGCCTTTTCGAGTGATTTTAGTTGAATCATCATTTTCGAAGGAGACTGATCTATCTCTTTTATTTCTTAATGTAAGAAACTTTTCTTTATCACCTATCATGTGTTTTGAACGACCACTGTCAACATACCAACCATGTTTCTTTTGCTTATCCTGTAGAGAGAGTGTGCATTCTTCATTGCTATATTGATTCTTCTTTCTTATCCATGTTCTCTTCTGAGGTTCCTATCTGTGACTGTTGGTGTTTTTTTTTGGTTCTCTAGGAGGAAATGTCATTCTGCAATATTTGACCATGTGTCCAAAGTTGTTACACTTGTAGGACTCCACTTCATTGATCAATGATTTAGACCTGTTGTAATGCTTTCTCTGTGTTTCTCTGGGCCTTTTTAGATAACCCTTTTGGGTATGATTTCAAATTTGTTTATTTTCCTTCTATTACCTCTTCAATTCATAGCTTTATGTATAAAATTATTACAAGTATAACATAAACCAAAAAAGATAGTTTGATACATGGGAGTTGAAGATCTTCTGAAAGGAGTTTCTTTTATGTGTCCTTATTCTTACTGAGGCCTATCTATCGGTTGTTGATTTTGAAATCTGAATCCTCTCAGTGGAGGAGCGTCCATGTAATCTTTTTTTTAGGTATTCATATCCCCTTTTATTGTTTCTACGTACCTTTTTGGATATGTTTCTTGTTCTGTTATTTTGGAGATTGATCCCTTTTCTGTATGATTGTATCCAAGTCCGGACTTGACATGATGAGGCTTTTGACTACTGATAATGTTGTCCAAAACTTCTGAGTTGTTCTACATATTTTTCTCTTGAAGATCCCAATCTTTGCTTCTGATAATGTTATCCAAATCTCTGCTTCAAAATTTCCAATGATCCAGTCTCTTTCTTGTAGTTGTTCTTTTAGTACTTCTTCAATTCTTTTATCTTCTTCTATTTGAACCTTCAAATTTTTGATCATTTTTTCTCATTCCTAAGTGTCTTATTTCTTGTCCAGTTCTACTTGTAGCTTCTTGTTTTTCTTCTTTTCTCTTCTTATAACTTCTATGGCACACAACAATTCTTCTCGATAATCAACTTTTGCCTCTTCATATTCTTCTTTGGTGTTTTCTTTATCAGAGTCTTCTACTGGCATAAATAGAACTCTTCATGTTTCACTATCACTGACTTCATCTTCATTTGATAAGGAGATTTATGTGCATAATCTTTTCTTGAAAAGTTTCTTTGTGGTTCCTTTTCCTTTATATGTTTGTTTTCTATTTGAGTAATCTTTATCATTCCTCTTATTTTTCTTATGAGGACATTTTTTAGAAAAATGACCAATACCATCACAATTAAAACAAATCAATGGAAACTTACATTTATATCTTCCATTGGTTCCTTTGTTCAATCTTTTGACAAAGTTGGCAATTTCTTCATCATCTTCTGAGATGTCACTGTTGCTGCTATGTTTTTTTTTCCTTTTTCTTTCCCTTTTTCTTTGATCTTTTGGATTCTTTGAAAGATGCTTCTTTTATATTTGGATTTTCCTGTTTAGTTCTCATTTCATACTCTGTGAATATTCCATGTAGTTTGTCCATGTTTATTGAGTCTAGATCTTCTCTTTCTTCTAGAGATGATATTTTAGAATCAAATCTCATAGGAAGAGATCTTAGTACCTTTTGAACAATTACAGATTCTTTAATTTCTTCTCCCAATCCTATGATTGCATTTACTGTTTCATCGAATCGTAAGAAGTAAGCTCCAATATTCTCATCTTCCTTCATCTTTATTTGTTTGAACTGACCTCTGTAAGTTTGAAGCTTTGCTTCTTTGACTTTTGAATCTCTTTCATAAATATTTTGAATCTTGTCCCAAATATATTTAGCAGATTTACAATGTATAACTTTGGTGTATATTGATTCACAAAGACCATTCAGAAGTGCATTTGTGACTTTAAAATTATTTTGCCTGAGTTTTATTTCTCTTTCATTTGTCGGCGAAACTGTTGGTTCTTTGTATCCATCTACAACATATTGCCAAATTTCAAATCTCTGTGAATGTATATATGTTTTCATCCTTCTTCTCCAAAATTCATACTTATGTCCATCAAACTGTGGTATTCCATTTTTATACATGTTGTTGCTCTCCATGATCTACCTTTCATTGGTTAAACTAATTTCTGAAGGAACCTACTCTGATACCAATTGTTGGATTACTGAGAGGGGTGGGGTGAATCAGTAATAGAGAAATCCAATCCTTTCAACCACAAAATTCAAGTGTTATATCAATGTAGTATTATCATCCAATAGTTGCAGAGTAAATAAACTATGAACAAATGAGCAATCATACACATACACAATACATCATTGTTTTATGTGGAAACACAAAGCAGGAGAAAACCACATGATGTGTTTTCTTATATGTATTTAAGAGTTAAATTCATTGGAAGCACCAACTTACTTCATTTTCCAGCTGCAACTGGAAGGCGGCTCCAACCCCCTAGTTTCTCAGGCTACAACTGGAAGGTGGGTACAACCATGTGTCCTTGCCCCGTCCAACCTCCCTGAAATTTAAATGACAAATGTAGAAAACTTGTCATTTTCACTGAATCATCCACTGCCACTGTTAACCTGTCACTATCAACATGTACCAATAACCTATAACAACCTATACCAATCAACCTGCACCAAACAACCTGTACTAATAACCTGAACCAACATGTACCATGCATCAACCATGCATCAACTACACATCAACTATGACTAATAAATATGTACCAACATCATAAACTATACACTTCATGTATGTGTCAAATCATCAACTACATGTCTCAACCATGTACCCAACATATACCTCAATCATATACCAAATACATACACCAATATAACCATCAAAATTTATCTAACAATTTATCAATATATCCTTAAACCAAATACCATAAAACCTTACATAAAACTGTGTGCCACAAACTCACTGTTATGTAGCCTCAATTTAAACCAACAACTTTAGCAACACATCACAACCAAAAGACCAATACCCATATACCAAATACCAACAACAAAATACCAACTATATCCCGCAACAAATCTGATATATGCAGCAATATTGAAAATCCAATACCATCTCAAGAGATAAACCCTAGCTCACAAAACAAACCTCAAACAATATGTGCCATATCTATCATAAATAGACCCCAACCATGTTGTTGCCATGATTTTTCTGCCACACTTTTTCTACCGCAATTTTTTTCCACATTTTTTCTACCGCACTTTTTTTGCCACGATTTTTCTGTCCCACTTTTTTTGTTGCGATTTTTCTACCACAATTTTTCCGCAGCGATTTTTCTGCCACACTTTTTTCTGCTACACTTTTTCTACCATGATTTTTCTGTTGCACTTTTTCTGGCGCACATTTTTTGCTGCACTTTTCCTGCCGCACTTTTCTCTATCAATAATACATGCCCAAATAACCTTTCACAAAACAGATATTCAATGATATTCAATAGGTTCAAGTGTGATTAAATGAGAGAGCCTTGCCTCTTATTTAGACTTTCATGTAGCATCCCACTTTCCTTATTTTTTGGAGTTCTCCATTAACTTTATTATTTAAACCATTTCTTTTGAAAACACTTTGACTAATTTGACCTTTTGGGGCTTCTATATGACTCATGGGGGTTCTCCAACTTCACATGACCATAACTCTCTAACCACGAGGATTTATGTGACATTCCACATACCACCGAAAATGGCATGACATGTACTATCCATCTAGAATAGTCTTACTTGCAAATATATCAAAACTCATACCATTAGCCATACAAAAAACTTGGGTCCATTAACCAAACCTTTGTCCTATCAGAATTCTCTATCAAAATTTATTCAAGGGTTGACATCAATGACAACCAACCCAGCTAATACAAAACTACGTGTCATACCACCTATCATCAAAAATGAAATGACGAGGACTATCCATCCATGAGTGAGTTACCTTCATTTACACCATCCTTCATGAATATTTTCCTTGATCAACTTCAGGTTCCATACTAGAGTTCTTCAAGGGTTGACATCAATGAAAACCAATATTTGAATAATATCCCCCTTCAGAATTGATGGAAACACTGATGGCATAGTAAATCTCATGTTCCTACTCATGATCCTTCTGTGATCATCACTCCCTCTATCTCCATGCATTTTTTTTTCTCTTCATTTCAATAAATCTGTTTTTTCTCTCCCCCTTTGACATCAATGGAAATTGGTAATTCTCCTTGAGGATCCTCCCCCAGTCTACAAGCCTATACTTTCTCTTCATGGTTCTTCCTCATATAAATATATGATGTATGTGATATATAATTCAAAATATATAACACATATATCAAATATATGTAATTCTCCTTGAGGATTCTCCCCTTGTATGCAAGCTTCTACTTTCTCTTCATGGTGCTTCCTCATGTAAATATATGATATATAATTCAAAACATTTTTTACTTGTATTATTCATGTCTTCTACTTCTCTCCCCCTGTCTAATTGTGTTTGATTCCATGTGTATCACAATGGGGAAGAAACTACTTCAATTTTTTGTCGAAGATACTCAAAAGTATCTCTCAGAAGAGGTTTGGTGAAGATATTTGCAATCTTCTATTTTTCCCCAACATACTCTAGCTTGATGTTCTTCTCTGTAGCTTTCTCCTGTGGAAATTGATACTTGATCGGAATGTTTTTTGTCCTAGAATGCATCACTGGATTCTTGGAGATACTGATGGAATTTGTGTTATCACAGAGTATTGAAATGGGCTCATCATACTTCACTTATATGTATTTCAAGTTTTTATTCATCTAGAGAACCTGAGTGCAACATGATATTGTTGCGATATATTATATTGTTGTTCTAGAAAATATATTGATGATTGTTTCTTTCTCAACCATGATACCAGACACTCACCCAAGTAGAAATATGCTCCAATTGTACTTATTATATCATCAATTATTCCTCCCCAATCTGAATCTATGTAGGATACCAAAGATAGATCATTCCCTTTTGGATACCATAATAAAAAATCTTATGTTTCCTTGAGATATGTGAGTATTCTTTTTATTTCCATGACATGTGTTTCTTTCGGTGTTTCTTGAAATATCAAAACCTGTCCACCTTCTTGCATCATATCTGGTCTTGGTGTTGTCACATAGAGTAAGATACCAAACATCGATCTATAGAGTCTCTTATATACACTCTTAGAATCATCATCATTTTTTAACTTGCAACTAGTTTGCACAGGAGTATTCACGGGTTTGCAATCTACCATTCCAAACATATTTAGCATTTCTCTGATAACTTGGTCTGAGAGATGAAAATACCTTTATCATGCTGGCATATCTATAATCCCCAGAAGAAATTCAACTCACCAAAAAAACACATTTCAAACTCATTCTACATATCTCTGGAAAACTTCTCACTCATCCTGTCATCATCACTTCTGAAGATGATGTCATCTACATAAAATTCAATTATCAATATATTGTCTCGATCCACTTTTATGTAGACATTGTTTTCTACATTGCCCTTCCTGAATCCTTAATTCTATATATACTTTTCCAATCTTGAATAACATTCTCTAGGTGATTTCTTAAGTCCATGCAATGCTTTCTTAAGCCTCCAAACATAATCTTCCCTTTCTGACAGTAGAGATCCTTCTGTCTATTCGATGTAGGCATCTTCTTCTAATTCTCCATTAAGAAAAAATGACTTAACATGCATCTGATATATCTTGATTCTTTTGGAACATGCATAGGCTAAGATAATTCCAATTTATTCCTTCCTAGAAACTGGTGCAAAGGTATCTTCAAAATATATACCTTCAATCTGAGTGTATCCTTTGCATATTAATCTTTCTTTGTTTCTAGTTATCTATCCATCCTTGTTCAATTTTTTTGAGAAAACTCACTTTGTATCATTCATGTTCTTGTTCTTTGGTATTGGAACCAATTCCCATGTATCATTCTTCTCTATCCGGTCCAATTCTTCATCCATATCCTTGATTCAATGTTCATCTTTGCTAGCCTCTTAAAAACTCCTTGGTTCAACTGTAGAAAACAATGCTAGGTGTTGTTGTTTAGGTGAAAGAATTCTTCTTTCGGTTTAAACTCCTGCATCTTCATTCCCAATAATATGTTATGGTCTATTATTTTTTTTGTACTCGTGATCTAGGTGTCTTAGGAGGTATCTGTTGTTCATCTTCCTCTTGTTTTGTTTTCGGCTGCTCTTCTTCTTTTTCTTTTTCTTCTACTTCTTCTTCTTTCATATCTTCTTCACCATCTTGCACTTATGAATCTTTGTTTCCTTATTTTCTCTTCCGTACATTTGTCTCATCAATCATTACATTGATTCTTTCCATGATTCTATTGAGTCTTGGACTGAAGTATTTATATTCTTTTATTTTTCTTGAATCCCCAACTAGTAATTCCTGATCAACTTGGGAGTCAAACTTTCCAAGTATGTCGTCTTCTCTTTTGATATAATTTTTTCTTCCAAATACTCTGATATGATTCACATTTTTCGGTATTCATTTAAATAAATAATAGGGATTCTTATCACTGTTACTTAGGAGCATTCCTCTGTTTAGAATGTGAATTGTTGTATGTACTTCTTATGCCCAAAATATGTCACTTAACATGGAATATTTCAACATTGTTCAAACCATTTCCTATATTTTTTTGTTCTTCCTTTTGACAACTCCATTTTGTTGAGGTGTCCTAGATACTGAGAACTATATTTTTATTCCATGTTCGCTGCAAAATTCCATGACTTACTTTTATGTAAATTATCCTCCATTTTATGATCTTAAACACTCAATTTTCAATTCCATCTTTGTTTCAACTATATCTTTGTATATCTTGAAGTGTTCGAATTCTTATGACTTCTTCCTAGGAAAGGAAACTGCATTAATTCTTGTGTAGACATCAACTAGTAGCATAAAATAATATTCACCATTTAATCTCTTCATTATTGTAGGTTCACATAGGTTAGTGTGTACAATCTCCAATGGTTTTGTCATGGAGTACTCTTTTGATTTGAACTTGGTCCTGATTTGTTTTCCTTGTAGATAATGCTCACATAGAGTATTTTTTGGCTTCAATTTCTTGGGAATTTCCTTCACTGCTTCCTTTCTGATGATTTTGACAAGGTTATCAAAGTTTGTTTGATCCATTCTTTCATTCCAAAGCCAACTTTCATTTTCCTTTTCTAAGCAACATCTTTCCTTTCCAATTTCATTCACAACATATATGTTGTTTGGAGTTTTTCTAGTTGTAGCCACCAACTTTCTTGATCCTTCTTTCCTTATCTCACATTTTTCCGAATCAAGCAAAATTTTGTTTCCTTGATCACGCATTTAAATTACACTTAGAATATTGTGCTTAATTGTAAGGTAGCTAGAGAGGTAGTGGGGGGGGGGGCAGAGGGCCCATAGTGATAATAGTGGAGGCCATTCAATTTAAGGTGGAATAGGTCCACTATATTATTAAATAAGGCCCACTATGGTAGTTATATAAAATAAAGGGGTAGTTAGATATAATAAATGTAAGAGGACTTCTTAAAAGGTTCTACTTCTAAAAGATTCCTCCTCTAGAATGTTCTTAGGTGATAGTAGAACTATATAAAGGGGTTCAATAAATGTAATGGTATATGAAGAGAATTATTGTATTTGGAGCGGTAGATCAATAGGAGGATTCCCCCTCGAAGAGGCAAGTGAACAGGAGAAGATCCCTTCCATAATAGGATCCATTGTATGGTGTTTCCCTACCTCAAGGGTTTGGTAATAATAGAGTATAATTTATTCTATCTTGCTTTGTGGATCTATTTTGTATTTAGTATTTTTGGTTATTATATTGGTAGATCTATTCAGGTTCTTAACAAGTGGTATCAGAACACTTTCCTTGGCAGACATTGTGGGAAAATATTTTTTATTTTTGCGGTTTTTTTTTTCGGAGAAGAAAAAAGAAGGCCATGACATTACAGAAATTTTCGGTATATTTATGTGAAAAAATTGCAGAGAAATATTGTAGATATGAGTTCCTATTAGAAAAAAACCCAAGTTGAAAAATAAAATCATCTGAAACGGTGTCCGGGAAGTCAAGATATTAAAGTTTTAAAATCTGCAATTTTTCAGGGTTTTTTCCGCGGATGACAGCACAATTTATTTATTTATTTATGTAACACATGGAGGTCTAATTTGCCCAAAAAAATCACATATCCAAGTTTCTCTCACAATTTCACCCAATTTAAAAAAAAACATCAGCCGAAACAGAGGCTGAGAAGTGAAGTTATGAGTATTTTAAATTCAACAGTTTTTAAGGGTTTTTCCAGAAAACGTCGTGATTTTCTGCAGTAATTTATTGTTCTATTTTTTGGATTTTTTCGTGAAGGCAACGAGAATGAATATTTCATAGGGTCCCTAGATGGATATTTCTTCTCAAACCCTCAAATAAATTCTACATATTACTGAAGCATTCAAAGCCCAATGGTGTGGCACATTGCATGACAGATTCCATGACCTTGCAGATGGCCTTAATGATAGTTTCCGTAGTATTCAAGATTCATTGGATAGCATGCAGGAGAGATTTATTATGGTGGATATCATGAATAAATATCATCAAGAAATGTATTCTCTGTATGCTTTGGAGGATGATTTTGATGATTGGTATATGGATAGTTGTCATTTCTGGGATGACAACCACTTCCATCTTCTATTTGATGACTCTCCTTCACCTCATATAGAGCACATTATGGAGAGAAGTTCAACGTCTTCTATACACACTATTTTTTAATATTATTTAGTACTAGTATGTTATTCACATGATTTTGGGGATATGGAGGGATCTACATATTTGGATCCCCATGATCAATGTAGATCTTTGGAGTATCATTTTCAACTAGTTCTTGAGTTCAGATATATTTCGTGTGGAGTTCACATGAACACTTGGGCATGGGACCCCAATTCACAATAGATGTTGGACTACTTCAACATTATGGTTTTCATTTCTCCATGGGACCCTCGTTCTCTAGTCTACTTCAGCACTATGGTCCACACTTATCCATGGGCCCCTAGTATATGGTTGTATATCAAGCGTTAAGGACAACGCTTTCGTAAGGGGGATGGAATCTTAGGTAGATAGAGAGGTAGTGGGGGGGTGGGGTGGGGGCAGAGGGTCCATAGTTATAACAGTGGAGGCCATTCAATGTAAGGTGGACTAGGTCCACTATATTATTAAACAAGGCTCACTATGGTAGTTAGACATAATAAATGGGTAGTTAGATATAATAAATGTAAGAGGACTTCTTAGAAGGTTCTACTTCTAGAATATTCCTCCTCTAGAATGTTCTTATGTGATGGTAGAACTATATAAAGGGGTTCAAGAAATGTAATGGTATATGAAGATAATTATTGTATTTGGCGGGGTAGCTCAATAGGAGGATGCCCCCTCAAAGAGGCAAGTGAACATGAGAGGATCCCTTCCATAATAGGATACATTGTGTGGTATTTCCCTATCTCAAGGGTTTGTTAATAATAAAGTGTGGTTTCTTCTATCTTTCTTTGTGGATCTATTGTGTATTCAGTATTTTTGGTTATTATATTGGTATATATATTCAGGTTCTTAACATTAATATCTTCGACTAGTAGAACATTTCATGCCTTGGCATATTTGTTTACGAGCTTGAATGTGCATCTTCCTATCATTATGGTTGAGTTATCATTTCCAAATGAAATTAATCCATCTCATTCCTTCTTTAGTGTTTGAAACATGTTATTTTCACCTATCATATGCTTCAAACAACCACACTCAACATAGCACCTACTTTTCTTGTGTTGAGCTTGTAAAGAAAGTGTGCATTCTTTAGTGTTGAATTGATATTGCTTCCTTCTCCATTTCCTTTTTGGTTATTATTTGTGATTCTTGATTTTCTTCTTTGGTTCCCGTGGAGGAATGATCAATCTATAATATTTGGACATGCATAAAAAACTCTTGCACTTATAGCACTATATTTCATTACTTAGTGAACCAAAAATATTGTGATTTATGTTCTGTGCTTCATGTGACTTTTTGGGATAACTATTGTTTGAATAAACTTCATAGTTTTATACAATTTGCAGCTGTGTGACCAAAGTTAAGAAAAGAATAACATAAACCAAGAAAAATAGTTTGATAACTATATGTAGGGGATAACTTGAATGTCGTTTCTCTTACGAAACATTCTTCTTATTGAGATGTCATTGATTGTTGATTATGTGTTCTAAATCTTCCAGGTGGTCCACTTCATCTATGATTTTCTTCTTGAGTGCCTCTGACTTTTCTATATAGATGCTTTTTTCTACTTCATTTTCTATCATCTTGGAGCTTGAACCCTTATCAGTATGCATCTGGTTGTATCCTAGCCTAGATTGTTCATAGTATGTCCTTTGATTGTTGATGATATCATCCAATATTTTGGTGCTATTCTATTGTTCATGATCTTTTGTCGCTATTTTTGCTTGCAAGCTTCCATTCATCTTCTCCTTTTATTCTCAATGACTTCTGAGTGTTTCTTCAATCCTTATGTGTTCTTCTACTTGGATATTTAACATCATGATTATCTTCTCGACTTCTTCTGCGCTAGAATTTTGAGATCCTTCTTTCTTATTTAACTCTACCTTCAGTGACTTGATTTTATTTATTTATTTCCCCATTTATTATAAGGCACCGATTAATTCTTCTCTAATATTGACTTCACCTTCTTCTTTAGAATATTTGGAATCTTCTTCATCATATTCTACTCCCATGAAGAGTAATATTTTTAAATCATTATCACTATCATCCTCCTCATAGAATGAAGATTTGTCTTCTTTTGAGCATAAACGTTTCCTGAAGATTTTATTTTTTTTCCTTCGCTTGTCTTGCTTTTGAATTTTATTTTTCTTCTTAGGATATTATTCTTCATCGCTACCTTTATTATTAGAATAAGAACATTTAGAAGAAAAATGACCAATACCATCACAATTAAAACATTTGAATGGAAGAACACCTTTGTACTTTTCAATTCCTTTTTTCATCTTCCTTACGAAGTGTGGAACTTCTTCATATTCCTCTAATTCATTGTTGCAATGACAATCTGGTTTTCAGTTTTTCTTTTTTTTCTTCTTCATCTTCTTGGATTCTTTGAATGTTGCTTCCTTCATGACTGGGTTTTATTTTTTATCCTTATTTCATAAGATGTGAATATTCCATGTAGTTCATCCATGCTCAAACTGTCTGTTGGATTACTGAGAGGGGGGGTGAATCAGTAATAGAGCAATTGAATCC
>JZKD02S0110152.1:162973-179958 GCA_000966675.3 Picea glauca | reverse complement strand
GCCTTGGAGAGCATGCTCCAAAAAAACTATTTTCACACAAGAAAAAAATTTCGCTTCTCGATGACAACAAGGGTTAGATCTCGGTTAACTTACCTGGAAGATGCACCTTTTCCTATCTGTTTCTAATTTTTCGATATCGCACAAGGTGCAGGGAAAAGAGCATACACAGATCTAAAAAAGTAGCAGCCCGAAAATAAAAAAATACAAACCAAAATACAATCAAAACTTTGCAAAAATTTAAAAAAAAATGTGTATTCAGACTTTATACCTCTAGATATGACTGTAATGGCCGTATCTTGGGCAAACAGAAACCTTTTCGAGTGAAATGAAAAGTGTTCCTAAATTAAATGAGTGCTCTGGATGAAATGGAACAATCCTCTCAGACTAGAAATGTATGGAAATTCTAGAAAATGGAGATGAGGCAACTCAGATTCATGATCTCGATCTACAATAGGAGCGGGTCTTCAAACAGACTCTGATACCATGTTCAACAACACAGGTATTCCAACAGAGGAAGAACACCTTCAGTAACCACTCACATAACCATATCAAAGATCAACACACCGATGTTTTCACGTGGTAAAACCTCTACAGGGAAACCTCCACGGCCCCAGCTAATGTGGCCACTTGGAGCAGTTTAGTAATGCAAAGAAAAATATTACAGAGAGTTTTTACAAGAGAGTTTCTCACAATCGATCATCGGAAAATTAACCTCCATGCTCTTTAAATAGAGATCATGGACCAATCGGGTGTTAATCCACGAATCAATGGCCGTTAAGATCGAGGAGAGTATGAACCGTTGGATCACTCTATGTCAGGAACATATCGTGACCGTTGGATTTCCTAACTATAAATGCATACTAATGCATACTAAAGAAACACACTTTTACCTAATGAAATATTAGACCAAGTAGATCTTAACTAACTCCTAAGTGTCTAAATATCCTAACATTTTCAAATTGTTGAAGGATAAGATCACAGAACAACCAATTCCGATCTTACTATATTTTGGAAAAACATTTCAAGTGAGATTGGATGCAAGTGGATTAGCTATTGGCGAAGTCTTGAGTCAGGATAATAGGCCAGTTTATTATTTCAGTGAGAAGTTGAATGATACAGAGAAGAATTATTCCACATATGAAAAATAATTTTATGCAGTGATTCAATATTTGAAGAAGTGGAGGCACTATTTAATTCCTAAAGAATTTGTCTTGTACAGTGATAACCAAGCTTTGCAATTTATTACTAGGAAAGAAAAGTTGAATCAGAGACATCTTAAATGGGTAGAATTTATGTAAAATTTTACTTTTGTTATTAAACATATCATTGGAACTGCTATTAAAGTTGTAGATGCTTTGAGAAGGAGGAGTTTGATTATAAAGGAATTCCAAGTGGAGACCTTAGGGCTTGAACACCTCAAGGACATGTATAGAGAAGATGCAGATTTTAAGGAAGCTTATGAGGTATGCCAGAATCCTTTGTTGGGAGATAGAAGCCCATGGACTGAATATTTGATCCAGGATGGATTATTGTTCAATGGAAGCCAACTATGCATACCAAAATTCTTAATGAGAGATAATTTGCTGAAGGAGAAACACAATGGAGGTTTAGCTAGACATTTTGGTCATGATAAGACATTTGCAAAACTAAGTAATTCATATTATTGGTTGAGCATGAGGGAAGAGGTGAAATTTTTTATGAAAAGATACAGAGTTTGTCAGTATTCCCATTGGAAGACAAAAAAACAATGGTTTGTATCACCCATTACCAATTCCAGAGAGGTCATGGGATGCAATCAATATGGATTTTGTTTTGGAATTTCCTAGAACTCAAAAAGGGAGCAATTCCATATTTGTTGTGGTGGACATATTTTAAAAAATGGCACATTTCATACAATGCCAGAAAACAAATGATGCTACACACACAACCAATTTTTTCTTCAGAGAAGTTGTGAGACTACATGGATTTCCTAGGAGCATAGTCTTAAATAGGGATACCAAATTTGTAGGAAACTTTTGGAGGACTCTATGGAAGATGTTGGGAACACACTTGTCCCTTAGTTAAGCATATCACCCTCAGATAGATGGATAGACTGAATTAGTAAACAAGAGTCTGGGAAACTTGTTGAAAAATTTAGTCATTAAGCAAGGTTGTCAATGGGATCAGATTCCGGCATAAGAAGAATTTGCATTCAAAAATTCAGTTAACACGAGCATAGGGAAAATTCCATTTGAAATTTTGTATGGTATACAGTGAAGAGGGATTACAGAATTGAGAGATATGAATCAATATGAGTTCAGAAGTGGTGGAGCAGAGGATTTTGTAACAGAAATGCAGAAACTCCATGACAGAGTTAGAGAATAGCTATAAAAAAATAGCCTGAAATATAAGAGCATAGTTGATCAAAAGAGGAGATAAGTTTAATTTGAATTTGGAGATGAAGGTTTAGCTCATTTGAGAAAAGAAAGGTTTCCAAGGGGAATGTATAACAAGTTGAAGATGAAGAAGATAGTACCATGCAAGATTCTCAGAAAATTCACAGCCTATGCTTATGAAATTGAGTTGCCAGACAATGTTGGGATATTACTGATATTCAATGTTGCAGACCTATATCCTTACCAGAGAGATGAGGAAGGAGAATCAGTTGATCAGAAAGAATTTTAGTGGGAAGAACAATTGCCCACAGCAGAAAAACCTCAGATGGAGAAAATCATTGAACAAAGAGATGGAAACAAGACCAGGAGGATGACATATCCTGAGTATTTAGTGAAGTGGAAAGATCATCCAATGGAAGATGCAAGTTGGGTCATAGAATCTGATATTTTGAAGCATGGAAAAACAATGCAGGAGCTCATGGACATGATTCCATGAAAATTTTAACCAGAGGAGTATGATGCAGGAACATCGCCTTCAAAATCAAAGACGCAAGCATGGAGGTAGGGACGTGACATCTCAACATTAATTTCAGAGATAAATTGGTTGTTGAGATATTTTGTAAACAACATTTTAATATGTAACTTGTTTTTAAAGTCTTAAGGATAGTAAGGGGTTGCATATATACAGTGTTGACTCTTATATGGAAATAACTGATATTTATTGTAATAGGACAAAGTAGGTAACCGCTAAGTGTTTGATAGGATAGGTTGCAGATAGGACGATGAGAGCGCATGGAGCCAATCCTTAGATAGTTTGTTGTTATATTGTAAAAGTATTAGGAGATAATGAGATAGAGATAGATATCAGTAGAGCATAATAGTGTAGAAGAAAGGCGCAATGGAGAAATGAAAGATTATGTAATTTGTTTCATGAATGCATAGAACAGACAGAATTGTCCCAAATCTTTGGCTGTGTTCATTTTAATGTGCGATTCAATGAATGTTGCATTCTTTGTATGTGATTTAGTTCATTGTCGTTCATGTATGATTGTTCGAGAAGTTGATCGCATGAGTTTGTGACGAAACTGGATAAGTTTCAATTGTTTCTCTACTGAAAGTCGTATGAAAGGTGTGCATCTCGAACGCAAGGAATGCATCGATTGTCTCAGATTGACTCAGAGGATCTCAGAGAGAACAAAGGAAATTTAGACTACGTCCAAGGAGTGCACAATGTCAAGAAGCGACCAAGCATCGAAGAACCATAATAGAGGAACGCTAGGTGGGCGAGCATAATTTCTTTTCAGGAAATCCTTCGATCTGAGTTATCAAAATCTCGAGAACAAAAGGAATGCATGGGAAGATGAAATCCTTTAAGGATCAAGCTCAAAAGGGATAGAACTTTTCATAAGTGTTGACAAGATCCAAGACTCGAACTCCCAGGAGGAGTAAAGATTCAAAACCTTTGAATACTGATAAATCTTCCAAGTCAGAAGAAATCAAAATCTCAAGAGGAGGAGAGACAGTGGTCATTGGATCACAGTGAAATGGATCAACAACCGTCTGATCAGATTAAGGAGCACGAGCCTTAGCGCTTTGCACACTCATGAGAGAGAACTCATCAAGGTTTAAGAACTGAGATTTTTGAAGCTCGAAGAGCCAAAAATCCGAAGTAGAATATCAACCATTCGATCAACCAAACCATATCTGATCCATCAAATCAACTGAAGTAAATCTCAAGCGTTGGATTTCCAAAGTGAATATGAGCGATCAGATAAATGGTTTTGGGAAATTCATTTGATATTTTCTAAGTTGATATTTGAGATTCACGAAGTCTGAAGAGTTAGAAACTCAAAGTGAATCTCAATCGTTCATTCAGCCAAAGAAGATCTGAGTCATCAGATCACCTGAAGTAAATCTCAAGTGTCGAATCGCCAAGGTGAGTCTGAGCCATCAGATATTGTGAGTTCAGGAGAAGGTAAGGTTTGAGAGTTGAGATTTCCGAAGTCCAAAGTTCCAGAAATTTGAAGTGAATCTGATCCATCCGATCAGCCAAAGTGAATTTGAGTCATCATATCGTCCAAAGTAAATCTCATGTGTCGGATCACTCAAAGTGAATCTGAGCCGTCAAATTTTAGAAGGGATGTGGAGTAGATCTGTTGACTCTGGGTAAAGACCCGAAGTAATTCTTGGTCATTAGATCAAGAGGAGATGTGGCATGAATCCATGCACTCGAGGTAAATACCTAGCCATCGGATCTAGGAGAGATGTGGCACAAATCTGTGCAATCTCGGTAAAGACCTGAAGTAATCCTTGATCATTAGATCAAGAGGACACACGTCAGCATATTATAGTCTTCGGATAAAATCCATTGGGAAAAGGATGAAGTTTGATATTTGAGATCTCATAAGTCTGAAACCCGAAGGAGATCTCGACCGTCGATCACGAAGAGGGTCACAAAACCGTTGATCCGAGTGGAAGGTTCAAACACCCAAAGTGGAAGTAGGACCATTGATTGAGCAGGATATGTGTCTTCACATCATTAGCTATGGAATATCAAAGTATGAAATAAAGCAGGGTTTGAGATTTCAAAACCTGAAGTCCGGAATCGTGAAGACATCACATTCGTTGATTCAGGAGGAGCATATCTATTCCATGAATTTGGAAAGCGTAGATATGAATCGCCAGTTTATATAGTACTGTCAATATAGGGAGATCGATGGTCCCATAACATTGCAGTGATAGGAATTGTGCGGACTTCAAAACATTGAGGGTGGACTGCAATCCATACTGTGGTTTCACCAAGAGGACAAGTGGAGGTTCGAGGAGAATTGTTGTCCGAAAATAAATTTGATACGAAACCTCTATTGGTCACACCCGCAATCGCATGGTCATGAGAGGCCACCGCCCAAAGTTATAACAAGAGGGGGGTTATCAGAAAAATATCTAACACTTAGTACTATGATATTTCAAAGAAGAGAGAAAGGGAAGGTCGCAGGTGCTATCAGACCTACACCAAGGCGCTAAAAAGTCTTGTGTTTAGATATAGAACAGAACCATTAAGGTTCGAGAGAGTCACTTGACTCAATAATCGGAGATCCTTGACTGGGAGGTCTTGTAGCCCTATGGGGGAGTAGGGGGGTTGCATCAATATGTAATCATCAACATCATTAGCAATATATTATCAATATATTATGAGTAGTATAAATCAACAAAGCATAATAGACATCCAAAAAAACACAATACACCAGAGCTTACGTGGAAACCAAAATGGGAGAAAATCACATAATTATTTTATTATATATCAAAAGAGTACATTCATTAGAAGCACTAACTTTCCAATTCTCCAGCTACAAAAAGGAGGTTATAGCTCCAACCTGAAGGAAGATACAACTCCATGAATTTTCTGGCTCCAAGCTAATGGAGGATACAAACCCCTAATTTTTGGGATCCAACCCGAAGGAAGCTCCAAATGCTTGTGTTATTTGGCACCATACAGAAGGAGGCTACAACCCCCTTTCGTATCCCCATATTGTCGCCCTAAAATATAAGTCTAGACCAATTGTCACTACCATTTTCACTGCCACTATCACTAATACTACCACTGTCTCATCAACCTGTAATTGTATCGAACCTATCATTGTCACTATACCATCAACCATCAAACTTTTCTATACAAAAACCTGTACCATATCATCCATCAACATTGTACCAGCATGTGCATCAATGTATAAACCATATCATAATCAAATCATGTACCCTATACTATAACATTAATCACATATAAAAACCAATACCATATACCATAGCATCAATCATGTATAGACCTATACCATATCATCAATGAAGAGACTCGTAGAACCAACGCATGTTCCCCATGCATATGACACCATACAAAAAGTGTATACATGAACCATACATCCAAATCTAAAATCTTAACCATAATAATCATATCATAAACAGATACAAGAATATACCTCTATCAACCATGTAGCCAAGATGTTCCTCAATCATGTGTCAAACCAAACATACCTCAAGTATGTATCATACCAAAACCAAATAGAACAAGCACATATGCATACCAATACCTCTATATCTAACATGATACACAATAGATTTGACATGTAGGATTACTTATGAATTCAGGTACATGGTACTAGCATTACCCAATCTTTCATGAGATTTTCATAGATTCGTGACTTACTCTTATACTGCCCATGGATATCTGCACTTTTCTCCACTACAGCCCATGTACACCCATTATTTTCTGACATATAACCTGTAGATACATCGGAAACTAGGGTTACACACATTACTTCCAACTCTGATACTTCCACCTTCAACCTTCCTTTGCAACCTCAATCTCAACCTTATATTTTTCCAATAGATCAAAAGTTCTTAACAAGATAGATAATCAATAGATATGTGTGTGAATTTTCCTTATGAAAGACTCCTTGAGGGGTATTTATACATTTTCTATGTAACTTATTTCCTTAAAATTAGGGGTTTCTTAACTTTCTTGTTACAATCACTTTACTCTTTCATTAAATACTTGTAACCAACTGGGGGATTCTTGACCATTCTTTGGGGCTTCTAGATTCACAAGGCCATAACTCCTCAACCATGAGGAGCTATGTGGAATACCACCTATCACCAGAAACAACATGATAAGGAATATCCATCCATGAGTGAGTTACCTGTGTTTACACCATCCTTCATGACCTTTTTCCTTGATCAACTTCGAGTTCTATAACCAAACCTTCAGGGCTACTGTAATTCTTCAAGGGTTGACATCAATGACAACCAATATTTCAATTGTTGTAGCCTACTCTAATACCATTTTGTAATACACCTAACCACCTAAGTACCAATTTAAGGGATACAGTATTCAAATTTGGTTTTTTCTCATTCATATCAATAACTCCTCTCGAGGGAACCATTATCTTCTACTTGTCAAGAAATTTCCAATGTTTGTCATCATGCTCAAAACCGAGCTCTGGATCAAAATTTATGACTTTAAAAATTTCTTGGGCATCATTGGTCACCACCACCTCATTTCCATGTGGCATCCACATGAATTAATATCCAAAGTGTCAATTGACATGGAGAAACCATGGATCCAACGAGGCATCAACCACATGGTTTTTTGAACCCTGGTTCCAATCCCATGAAACCTCTAGTCATCGTCATCGATATTTTATTTCCATGGGTCATAAAGACCCATCCACAAGTTCTGACAACGATTCATTATTCATGATTACTCTATATCTAATGGTCAATGTGCATCTCATCCAACAACTCTAATTGATTCAACAATTCTAAAGGGCGTGATTCTTAACACCCACTCTTCCATTATTATGTGCTCCAAAGACATTATGCCTATATCAATGAACCAGATTCACTCACCTGTAGACCCAACTATCCTCACCACGTCACCAATGCCTCCATTGTCATCGAAATTACTAGCCAATACATAAAATTTCCAATCCATTCCATATATGACGAACGATCTAGATTTCTCTTCCCGTAGATCATAAGGTTTGTTATTTCAATGGCCATCCAATGGTATGGACCCAACAGGGTCCACCCTTGAACTTATGATGAACCAGGTGTTGACACCTAGCATCCTCTAAATGTGTTGGCATGCCATGCCACTCGTGAAATCTTCTTCCATTCTATAACCTATAAGGGGGTTCTTCAAAAATCCATCATAGATATTAACTCTAACCCACCACTGATTAATGACTCTTATTAAATTTTCGATGCCTTCATCTTCATCGGTGTTCTTGACCACCACATAGCCTTTCTGACCTTTCAAACTTTGTTGAATGACCCAAATTTTCTCATATTTTCACCTACATGTGACAAATCCTCTCGATAAGTAGTGTCATATCTACATGACACATGGCACCATTGTCACCTGACACATGGCATCCATACTTCCCACCAAAGATCAGCTATAAGTGCCAAATCACTATGCCATGCAACACCTTTTATGCTCGACACATGGCACTATAAATGCAATCCTCATGAGCCCTTAATTAAAATGGATTTTTAAGGCCCTTCTCCCCCAACGAGGTCCACACTCGTCCCATGGGACAATCAAATATCACCACATGTCATCCTAAGGGACATGTAACCTACCACGCTGGTATTACCCGCCATCATGATGTCAATGAATAAGTGACTTCCATCTACTCTAATGGATTAGTCATAGCAAATTCATCTATGCAAATCAAATTAAACATAGACAAGCACATGAAACCACATACTTGAATGAAATAGGCCAAGTATATTAAATGAGAACCAAGAAAACTTACAGACCATGAATGATGTCATTTGCAACTCCTCCAAGCTCTCCTTGTCCAACCCTTGAATGAATCCCACGATCATAGGTATGATATCTCCAAGCTTCCTCCAAAATCAAAGGTTTTATACCTCTAATCTTCCTCATTTTTCCTCTTCTCCATTGAAATCTCTCATTATATATGATTTGGAGGCTTAACCACCATAGAGAAAATTACTCACTAGATTCACTAAAATGGGATTTCCAAGATTTTTAGGGAGAAAATCTCTCTTAAGGATTTTAGGGAGAAAATATATCTCTCGAGGATTTTAGTGAGGAAATATTTTTCAAGATCCATGAAATTAGGATTTTGGTTTGAGAAAATATCTCAACCATCTACGAGATTCTCAACCTCTCCTTGATATTAAGAAACTAAATGTGAGGTGGATTCTCACACTAAATTAATTTCTTTTTTATGAATATTAATAAATAATTAATGTGTACATAGTATTTTGACCTTAATATAATATATTTCTCCTCCACATTGACTAAGGATTGCGACAAATGTTCTTTCATGGTGTAAAGGTGTATGCAATACTTAGAAATGTGCATATGCTATTTTTACAACATCTGCGAGACTTAGGGTGTGGTACTTAAGTGTGGTATTTTTGTGTGTAACAAGGGTGAATAAATATTCTTATTATTGCACACACATTGGAAGATAAAATATGAGGAAACTCTTCAAAATATTGATATTATTAGAATCATCATAATGACTAAATTTAAAGAGAAATTATGGTACAATGAAGATGAAAATACTATAATAAAGTAATGGACCATAATGAGATCAGTAACCCCAAGTTAAAAAATAAAAATTATATTTTCACTGTGGCTAGCTTAATTTTTTTTTTTTAACATTTCTATAATAAGAAAAAACTCTTATATATTTATAGATAAATTATGTGTCGGAAAAGACCTAAAACACCATAAGAGAAATTTAGTACCCTCTATTTCTTTGAATATATTTGGCTAATACAATTTTTTATTTGAGGGCATTTCGGTTTCAAGAATGACGCAGTTAGAAATGAACAAATGATTACATTGTGAAATCTATTATGTTATATGTTATTGATGCTTTGGAAAATGTAGTAGCAGATGCTCTTTTTAGAATAGAAGAATCCTCAAGCTTGTATTCTATTACATCTTATATTCTTGTGTGGCTAGAAGAAGCTCGACATGAATGAAAAAATGACAATAAAACTAAACAAAAATTACAATGTATAAAGGAAGAGGTGAACTCTATGGAACATTGGGAGTGGAAGGGAGATATATGTTGGTACAAGGGTATAATATTTTTATGGTCTAAATGAAATTTGAAGCAATAAATATTAAGGGAGTCTCATGACTCTGTGATGGGAAGACATGTAGGGTTCCTTAAAACACATCAAAGGAATGGAAAAGATTTCTTTTGGGAAGGAATGTATAAAGATATTCAAAAAAAATTAAGAGAATGTCAAGTTTTCCAAAGAAATAAAGGAGAGATATTAAACTCTCCAGGTTTACTTTATCCATTATACATACCTAATGAAAAATACGAAGAGATCTCATTTGAATTCATTATAGGGTTACCAAAGTATGGAGTTAAGGATTCCATTTATGTGGTCATTGATACAATATCAAAGTATGGACATTTTTGTAGAATCCAAAGTACATATACAACAATCCAAGTGGTAGAAGTGATCATGAAGGAAATTCATATACTTCATGGTATTCCTAAAGTAATAGTAAGTGGTAGAGATCCAAAATTCATAGGAATGTCTTGGAAATAATTATGCTAGATGAGTGGAACAACACTAGATATGAGTTCAACATATCATCGACAAATAGATGGTAAAAGAGAAATAGTTAAGACATTCTTAGAGTGTTATCTACAATATTATTCCTTAAACAAGCAATCTCAAGGGATGAAGTGGCTCACTCTGGTAGAATTGTTTTATAATACTACCTATCACACATCTACTAAAATGTCCCCATTTTAGGCCTTTATGGATACCCATCTCCTAGTATCTCATACATTTCACAAGATAAGTCTGGAGTATAAGAAATAGAGTCACGTACGGAAAAGACTAAATAAACTTTGACAAATCTTAAGGAAACCCTTCAAATGGAACAAAAAAAGATCAAACATAACGCAAATCAACATCGAAGTGAAAGACAGTTTGAGGAGGGTGATTTGGTATTTTTTAGACTACAACCTTATAAGAAATCTACACTCAAGCAAAAGAAAGATAAAAAATAATCTCCAAACTTTTACACACCCTAAAAGATTATTCATAAGATTGGAGAAGTGGAATATGATTTAGTTTTTCCTTCTTCTTTCATTCATAATGTTTTTCATGTGTCTTGGCTAAAAAAGATTTTGTAACAAACTATGCCAACACAAATAGAACTTCCAGGATTAGATGAAGAAAAAAAGTTTATTCTTGAACAAGAAAAGGTTATCGATTAGATTTATCTATCTCCCTAGAATAGAACCATTATGGAGTACCTAATTAAGTGGAAGAATATGCCTCTAGAAGAAGCTACATGGTAAAATGAGTATTTTGTGAAAAAACAACCTAAATTATAGGATTTGAGGGAAAATGCTTTTTAAACAAGGGAAATATGTATGCTAAGGCCCTTGGGCCCCTATATTAAGGCCATAATAAGCATACATTATTAGTTTATTTGTTATTTTAGTAGTTCATCTAGAACCTTTAATTGTACCCTTTCATTATAATTGTACCCTTTGTCTCCTATATATATATATACCCCAAGGAGAGTGAGTCATAGGATCATCATATATTATCTTGTGAATTTGTTATATTTTAAAAGAAGGTTTCCCCTTCGAGGTGCACTGCAATTATTGACCTTTTATCATTTGCAAGGCACTTGATTCATAACATACTACCATAGAACAAAAAATTGCATTCAGTACTAAGTTCTTAAATGGTCAACCCTATGTTTCATAGAGTCTATGTCATTTTCCAAATACTACATACATGACACTAGAGGTTGTATTCAACTAACCAATGTGATTCAGATGATAAAAAGCAAGGAATATTAACTAGCCAGATAAAAAGTTATCCATCCACAAGAATCAACTTGGTCTCCTATAAATAAATAATGCTTATGGTTTTTTCATAATACTTGAAATTTTAAAAGGATAATGAAGCCCCCATATCCTCTTACAAAAGAAGACATGTTTCCAATTTCACTAATAGAATGGTAAAGGAAAATAGCATGAAAGTTAAGGATCCAAAACTAATATTCATTTATTGAAAAAAAATATCAAAAAATAAATATAACCTAAAAGAACATATATAGTGAAATACACTTTATTTGTAGAGAAAAAATATATATATGAAAAAACACACTAAACTTTTTAATTACAAAATATATAATGAAATTATTTTTAAATTGTCTAAAAGAAAATTGATTTATTAAACATTGTCAAAATATAAGATTTCCCCAAAACTTTCCGACGGTTCAAATCCTCAATTTATCAGTGCAATTAATCGACACTAAAATTTTCACAAGCCATAAGAAAAAAAAATATCAATCACAATATCTTCTCATCCATTATAATGTCCATCCATTATTGACTTTCCTACATTTAAAATTAACATGAATTAGTCAACGTTTTCTGGTTAATAGAAAACAAATAATTACGCCGAAAGGTCTATACCTATTGGATATGAGCACAATTAATCACCTTTTAATCTAAAATTCTAATTTGATGGCTAACAATTGAAGATGCTGGCATATTCTTAGTTGTCCTCCCAAATCAATGAATGTGATTTACTCTTCATAACTTCCTTGTATTTTTTAATGCATCAGTTAATGTGTTTACTTTTTAACATTTACCTAATCATATTAAGAAATTACTGTACCACCATATGATTGTCACGTTTAACTAATTAGACTTTGGAATTACCACATTTAAATTTTGGATTTCCTCAGCTCTATGTGCGTTTCAACTGTCCATACGTTTGTGTCCATACATTTCATATTGAATCGCCCACCCCTCTTATTTCGACATTCACCAACCACTTTAAGACTGTACTAATTAATAACAATGTAAAGAATCAATCTACAACCATATGAGATACAACTATATGAAATAATTTCAAGCATATGAGATACAACTATATGAAATAATTACTAGAAGAGAAAAAGAAGATGCACTGGACCTCTACGTGGATCTCTCTATTATGACATTCATGGTAAAAGTTCAACCAACATTTTGCAAATGCCCACATTAATTATTTCTTGAATTTTTAAATTGGGCCCATGTTAAATATATAATAGCTCCCAACGTGCATCTATTAATAGTAAATACATCAGGTCTTAACATTTCCGGTCATGTATTGGTGGCATCAAAGACAACAATAATACACAATGTGAATATTGGGAGTTGTGTCGAATCTGAGATCAATACTAAAAATTTATAATCATCTCTAAATCAACATTGAGACAAAGGATTTACAAGGAAGAATTATTAAATATTTCAATGGTTATGGTATGCTAGTAAGTATTTAAAGGGGTTTATTGATGGATAACATCAACATCATTTTAATTGACAAACAAAACCATCTTTTCAAGATGGATAGAATGCTAAACATAGTATTTCTTTGATCAATTGTTCCTTTGTTGAGTATTCATATTGTTGTGTTTTGAAAGGGGTTATTAATGTTCCTTTGTTGAGTATTCATATTGTTGTGTTTAGAAAGGGGTTATTAATTTTCTTTGATAACTCTAAAATATACATAGGCGAAGATTTAGAAGATAATACTAAACTTGACACAAAAGATAACAAGGAAATGGTCCACTAAATTGTTCATTATATTAAACAGATATCAAATAGAAGCAATTGAATAACACTTTGTAATAAATTATTGTCCTATAAAGAAAGTGGAAGAAGGAACTATATTCTTGTCTATTTTTGTAAAATCAAGTATTAACGAAGAAATATGCAGGGTCAACCTACTTGTCACTACAAGAGTAATGGTTTGAAGATATATACAATACTAGCTATAATATTGAAATAGATAAAGCTACTTGTAATGGTTTGAGGATATATACAATACTAGTTATAATATTGAAATAGATAAAGCTATAGACAATAAAAAAAAATATACAATATTTTGAGGTGAAGATTGTGTAAATTGTTGTGATGATCTTTTCAATATAGTTGAGTTTTCGATTTTGTTAAGATGCATAGCCAAAGCCTGTAACATATGATACAAATATTAATCAAGTGAACTTGATTGATTACATTTAGTTCAATAATACATATTATAAAAATAAAATATTTAAAGAAGATGAATATTTTTTAACATGGAATGCCCCGTTTCACTTGACTATTTTAAGATTTTTCTCACAAACAACTCAACAAATTAATACTTCATGGCTGCTAAAATTTTATGAATTTTTTAAAAGGTCAAAATGTAAAATTGATTAATTCTTCATTATACATTGCAGAATAAATTGTATGGATGATCATGATTGTACATATATTACTAATGCTTTCTGAGTGTACATGAAGCTCAATGATTAGTTGATGGGGGTATCGTCAACAAAGGCCCTAGAAATCTGAGTCAGGGAGCAAATATATTGATGGATTTTTTTATAAATGATTTAAATTGGTTATGGACACTACTTATAAATGATTGGTTAGTGGAGGGAGGAATAGGGATCATGCTTTCTGATACAACTCTAAAAAGGATTACAAGGGATATAAAGAACCAAACCAGTAGAAGGGGGAGTGGTAGACTAGCGTCCATGTTTCCACTCACTAGCACTCCCACCATGCTTGGAGTTTAAGAGTGAGGGACACTCTTGCTCAAAGGGTTGCATGATGTTGTGAGGGTACAATGGGTCTTAGTCTCTCATGAGGTATATTGAGGGACGTGCAATATAATAGAGGCCTTATTCCTCACTTTCCAGTAGTCTTGTAATAGGGGAAACTACATGAATAATAGGATCTCCACCAATTGTGCCATATTCTCAATGCTCAAGGTCAAAAGCGCTTGAAGGGCGTGACGTGTGACACCCTTGGAGTACATCAATACATCTTGAAGGGCATGGTATTCATGGCACCTTTATCCTTTGTTTCAAGGTAAAAATTGCTTGAAGGACATGACACATGGAACCCTGGGAGCGCATTAGTACATCCTGAAGGTCACGACGTTCATATCACCCTTACCCTTTGTTTCAATCAAATTTCTAATATAAGGTGAAACATGTAAGTTAATCAGTGAAAAGCAATAAAATAGATGATAGAGTCATGCTAGAAAACTTTGGAGATCAACTTTATGGGAAGGGGTTAGATGTTCAGGAACAATTAAATTATTCAAAGAGTTCATCGATAATGCAAATTTGGAATTTTAAAAAAATATAATTAAATATAGAAAATAAACAACTTGGAAGGAAACTAAAGATGTGCATGATTATATTAAAAGTGAATAAATAAATAACAATTATTAATATCACGAGAGAAATTTATATAAGGGGATTAATTGGGAAAAATCCTAACTCATTGAGAAATTAGCTAACAAATGGTGGGATCTAAAGATAATAGGAGTTCATTATTAGTTCAAGATACTAAAATATCTCATGTAGATCAATGGAGAATATCTAGGGAACAACTAGGAGAAAAAATAGATAAAACAAAAGTGGGTGAGGAAAATTTTGATTTTTAAATAAAAATAAAATGTAGTAATTTTAAGAGCAAACTGGATGCAAGTGAAATGTGGATGGGTGAATATTATACTTAAGTTATTTCCTAAATTAGTTATTTATGCTTGAGTGAGTCTTTGTAGGAAGGGATTTTAGCTATAAAATAAAAAGAAGAGAAGGTTGAAGGGGTATTATATCCTATGGTTGGGTGACCATTGTAATGACCACATACCTTTGAGCATTTGTATTACTAGTCAAACACTGAAGTGTGTTAAGAGGTGGGATCCTCTCACTTGCGAGTCAAAAGTTGACGACTGGTTTTGCGGTTGGAGGGGGGAATGGGGAAGAAGAGTACCCATTGCATTGGCAGGGAGGCATCTGCTGAGTCATTCAGTGGATTGGAAATCTTGGAGTATATTGTCGAAATTGCGGCGCAGTGGACGATCACATTTTTGGAGCCAAAATTTAATCAACAAATTGACTCCTTCTGGTGTAACTCTTTTATTTGTGCATTGATTTTTGTATCATTATATGTATTTAATAATTGAGACTATGTGGTTTCAATCTTATAAAAGAAAAAAGATGCTTCTTGGGTTCAAATTAGATCGGTATTACATATGGTATCAATGGGAGGTTACAAGGTGAAGGCCTATGAACCCATGTGATAGTCGTAAATCTAATTATCATATAGTAAATTCATGTAAAATAATTACTTAATTGGGTATTATGTATCAAGACTGCATTACTAATTTGTCTTAGGCAATTGGGTTCAGATCCTAGGTTCCAACCCTTAAGACCTATGGCCTTCCCAATTGAGATAAATCAGACTCTGTTATGTTGTATCTACATGAACATTACCCGAGGGTATGGTTAAACAACACACTACTTAAGTTATAAATTGTACATTGTTTCTGTGTTGGAGATTCGTTGTGTGTTGCTGAGAATTGTCGTTATAAATTGTAAATTGTTTCTGTGTTGGAGGTTAGTTGTTTGTTGTTGAGAATTGTCCGTAGTTGGTTGCTTTCCAAATGCTTTTTTCCCAACTGGAGAGACATATCTCCTACGGAGATGGCACCTTTGTTCCCTGAGCACTAGCTCGTTGTAATGGATGCCCCGATGATGGAAAAACAACCAAATAGGAAATGCTTGACAGTTATGTGAAAACCCTCGCTACCGTCCTGGGAAGAATGGTATTATGGGTTTGGGTGCCATATTTCGGAGGAGACTTCTTACAAGCTTAAAGGTATTTTGTTTTTATATGAACCAGGAGAATATTTTCCATTACACATAAGGATGGAATCTCTTTGCACATCAAAGTGTAGAGGCAAAGATTACGGTTTGATGGACCCTCTGCCATCGATGAATGAGAAATCGTGTCAGAGATATAAATAGATATGGAGATTAATAACTGAGATAACTGGAGATTAAGTTGCCAAAAACTTATGTGGAAAGCCCCACGTGTAGCGATTAGAAAATCGTTTCCATTAAGGCTTAAACCCTAGAGGCGCAGAAGGGTTTACTATATATAAAATTATAATTGAAGTTACACGATCTTCATTTAATAGTTATCAATGAAGTATGACTTCACCGGAGATCAGTTCCGTTGG
>JZKD02S0110152.1:148679-162963 GCA_000966675.3 Picea glauca | reverse complement strand
TGAATGTGATTTACTCTTCATAACTTCCTTGTATTTTTTAATGCATCAGTTAATGTGTTTACTTTTTAACATTTACCTAATCATATTAAGAAATTACTGTACCACCATATGATTGTCACGTTTAACTAATTAGACTTTGGAATTACCACATTTAAATTTTGGATTTCCTCAGCTCTATGTGCGTTTCAACTGTCCATACGTTTGTGTCCATACATTTCATATTGAATCGCCCACCCCTCTTATTTCGACATTCACCAACCACTTTAAGACTGTACTAATTAATAACAATGTAAAGAATCAATCTACAACCATATGAGATACAACTATATGAAATAATTTCAAGCATATGAGATACAACTATATGAAATAATTACTAGAAGAGAAAAAGAAGATGCACTGGACCTCTACGTGGATCTCTCTATTATGACATTCATGGTAAAAGTTCAACCAACATTTTGCAAATGCCCACATTAATTATTTCTTGAATTTTTAAATTGGGCCCATGTTAAATATATAATAGCTCCCAACGTGCATCTATTAATAGTAAATACATCAGGTCTTAACATTTCCGGTCATGTATTGGTGGCATCAAAGACAACAATAATACACAATGTGAATATTGGGAGTTGTGTCGAATCTGAGATCAATACTAAAAATTTATAATCATCTCTAAATCAACATTGAGACAAAGGATTTACAAGGAAGAATTATTAAATATTTCAATGGTTATGGTATGCTAGTAAGTATTTAAAGGGGTTTATTGATGGATAACATCAACATCATTTTAATTGACAAACAAAACCATCTTTTCAAGATGGATAGAATGCTAAACATAGTATTTCTTTGATCAATTGTTCCTTTGTTGAGTATTCATATTGTTGTGTTTTGAAAGGGGTTATTAATGTTCCTTTGTTGAGTATTCATATTGTTGTGTTTAGAAAGGGGTTATTAATTTTCTTTGATAACTCTAAAATATACATAGGCGAAGATTTAGAAGATAATACTAAACTTGACACAAAAGATAACAAGGAAATGGTCCACTAAATTGTTCATTATATTAAACAGATATCAAATAGAAGCAATTGAATAACACTTTGTAATAAATTATTGTCCTATAAAGAAAGTGGAAGAAGGAACTATATTCTTGTCTATTTTTGTAAAATCAAGTATTAACGAAGAAATATGCAGGGTCAACCTACTTGTCACTACAAGAGTAATGGTTTGAAGATATATACAATACTAGCTATAATATTGAAATAGATAAAGCTACTTGTAATGGTTTGAGGATATATACAATACTAGTTATAATATTGAAATAGATAAAGCTATAGACAATAAAAAAAAATATACAATATTTTGAGGTGAAGATTGTGTAAATTGTTGTGATGATCTTTTCAATATAGTTGAGTTTTCGATTTTGTTAAGATGCATAGCCAAAGCCTGTAACATATGATACAAATATTAATCAAGTGAACTTGATTGATTACATTTAGTTCAATAATACATATTATAAAAATAAAATATTTAAAGAAGATGAATATTTTTTAACATGGAATGCCCCGTTTCACTTGACTATTTTAAGATTTTTCTCACAAACAACTCAACAAATTAATACTTCATGGCTGCTAAAATTTTATGAATTTTTTAAAAGGTCAAAATGTAAAATTGATTAATTCTTCATTATACATTGCAGAATAAATTGTATGGATGATCATGATTGTACATATATTACTAATGCTTTCTGAGTGTACATGAAGCTCAATGATTAGTTGATGGGGGTATCGTCAACAAAGGCCCTAGAAATCTGAGTCAGGGAGCAAATATATTGATGGATTTTTTTATAAATGATTTAAATTGGTTATGGACACTACTTATAAATGATTGGTTAGTGGAGGGAGGAATAGGGATCATGCTTTCTGATACAACTCTAAAAAGGATTACAAGGGATATAAAGAACCAAACCAGTAGAAGGGGGAGTGGTAGACTAGCGTCCATGTTTCCACTCACTAGCACTCCCACCATGCTTGGAGTTTAAGAGTGAGGGACACTCTTGCTCAAAGGGTTGCATGATGTTGTGAGGGTACAATGGGTCTTAGTCTCTCATGAGGTATATTGAGGGACGTGCAATATAATAGAGGCCTTATTCCTCACTTTCCAGTAGTCTTGTAATAGGGGAAACTACATGAATAATAGGATCTCCACCAATTGTGCCATATTCTCAATGCTCAAGGTCAAAAGCGCTTGAAGGGCGTGACGTGTGACACCCTTGGAGTACATCAATACATCTTGAAGGGCATGGTATTCATGGCACCTTTATCCTTTGTTTCAAGGTAAAAATTGCTTGAAGGACATGACACATGGAACCCTGGGAGCGCATTAGTACATCCTGAAGGTCACGACGTTCATATCACCCTTACCCTTTGTTTCAATCAAATTTCTAATATAAGGTGAAACATGTAAGTTAATCAGTGAAAAGCAATAAAATAGATGATAGAGTCATGCTAGAAAACTTTGGAGATCAACTTTATGGGAAGGGGTTAGATGTTCAGGAACAATTAAATTATTCAAAGAGTTCATCGATAATGCAAATTTGGAATTTTAAAAAAATATAATTAAATATAGAAAATAAACAACTTGGAAGGAAACTAAAGATGTGCATGATTATATTAAAAGTGAATAAATAAATAACAATTATTAATATCACGAGAGAAATTTATATAAGGGGATTAATTGGGAAAAATCCTAACTCATTGAGAAATTAGCTAACAAATGGTGGGATCTAAAGATAATAGGAGTTCATTATTAGTTCAAGATACTAAAATATCTCATGTAGATCAATGGAGAATATCTAGGGAACAACTAGGAGAAAAAATAGATAAAACAAAAGTGGGTGAGGAAAATTTTGATTTTTAAATAAAAATAAAATGTAGTAATTTTAAGAGCAAACTGGATGCAAGTGAAATGTGGATGGGTGAATATTATACTTAAGTTATTTCCTAAATTAGTTATTTATGCTTGAGTGAGTCTTTGTAGGAAGGGATTTTAGCTATAAAATAAAAAGAAGAGAAGGTTGAAGGGGTATTATATCCTATGGTTGGGTGACCATTGTAATGACCACATACCTTTGAGCATTTGTATTACTAGTCAAACACTGAAGTGTGTTAAGAGGTGGGATCCTCTCACTTGCGAGTCAAAAGTTGACGACTGGTTTTGCGGTTGGAGGGGGGAATGGGGAAGAAGAGTACCCATTGCATTGGCAGGGAGGCATCTGCTGAGTCATTCAGTGGATTGGAAATCTTGGAGTATATTGTCGAAATTGCGGCGCAGTGGACGATCACATTTTTGGAGCCAAAATTTAATCAACAAATTGACTCCTTCTGGTGTAACTCTTTTATTTGTGCATTGATTTTTGTATCATTATATGTATTTAATAATTGAGACTATGTGGTTTCAATCTTATAAAAGAAAAAAGATGCTTCTTGGGTTCAAATTAGATCGGTATTACATATGGTATCAATGGGAGGTTACAAGGTGAAGGCCTATGAACCCATGTGATAGTCGTAAATCTAATTATCATATAGTAAATTCATGTAAAATAATTACTTAATTGGGTATTATGTATCAAGACTGCATTACTAATTTGTCTTAGGCAATTGGGTTCAGATCCTAGGTTCCAACCCTTAAGACCTATGGCCTTCCCAATTGAGATAAATCAGACTCTGTTATGTTGTATCTACATGAACATTACCCGAGGGTATGGTTAAACAACACACTACTTAAGTTATAAATTGTACATTGTTTCTGTGTTGGAGATTCGTTGTGTGTTGCTGAGAATTGTCGTTATAAATTGTAAATTGTTTCTGTGTTGGAGGTTAGTTGTTTGTTGTTGAGAATTGTCCGTAGTTGGTTGCTTTCCAAATGCTTTTTTCCCAACTGGAGAGACATATCTCCTACGGAGATGGCACCTTTGTTCCCTGAGCACTAGCTCGTTGTAATGGATGCCCCGATGATGGAAAAACAACCAAATAGGAAATGCTTGACAGTTATGTGAAAACCCTCGCTACCGTCCTGGGAAGAATGGTATTATGGGTTTGGGTGCCATATTTCGGAGGAGACTTCTTACAAGCTTAAAGGTATTTTGTTTTTATATGAACCAGGAGAATATTTTCCATTACACATAAGGATGGAATCTCTTTGCACATCAAAGTGTAGAGGCAAAGATTACGGTTTGATGGACCCTCTGCCATCGATGAATGAGAAATCGTGTCAGAGATATAAATAGATATGGAGATTAATAACTGAGATAACTGGAGATTAAGTTGCCAAAAACTTATGTGGAAAGCCCCACGTGTAGCGATTAGAAAATCGTTTCCATTAAGGCTTAAACCCTAGAGGCGCAGAAGGGTTTACTATATATAAAATTATAATTGAAGTTACACGATCTTCATTTAATAGTTATCAATGAAGTATGACTTCACCGGAGATCAGTTCCGTTGGCTTTTCTTGATTTATTTTAATTAGAGGTGTTGTATCCTGTGAGTTCTGAGAATTTTTCGGAACCTTGTTTATTTACTCTTTTCGATACTTCGAGATCATGTAGTACGGTGAGCGTGAACTGAACACGCGACCTTCAGTCTCAGACAATGACGCTTCCCCAGATGATCAATACCCGTAAACTCTACAAACCTGATAGTAATGACACCCTCAGGTTTCGACCATTGTAGACAACAAAAATAAAGAGATAAATGAAACTCGTTCACAATTTTAATTTTCATTCTCAGATCTAGCTACAATCTTCCTAGGGATTTCCCTCAAATTTTCCTAAAATCTACGGATCTGTTTTTGTTAATCAACAATCCGTCAGTGTTAAAAATATGTCATGCCTAGAGACGCCATATAGCTTCTGCCGAATTAGTGATAGTAATGCCTCCACGTCTTCTGATTAAAAATGAAATGGTTTTCAGTCCCTTATTTGAATTCAGATTCAGTGTTTTGATTTACTTAGATATCTCGTCCTTGATGCTTGTGAATTGTTGTTATTTGTCTCAGTTAGTGTAACGGCCCTTCCGTTACGACAACAAGTAAGTTCAAAGAGGTAAGCATTTTTTTTTCTTTTTTAAACAAATATTTGATAAGTGTCATGTGTAACAATATATTAAACACTAAACAAGAAACTATTCATTCAACTTATCTTGCATGGTTAGGACCTCCAAGACATTCATTCATCCGATAGATTTTGACCACTTAAAATCTCAGGACTGACGACTATTTTAAGAAACAAGGAAATATCTAAATTCCATTAATCAATCATAATCGCAAATCAAAACTAGAATTATCGAATAAAAATACATCAATTTTTTCAAACATAGTAGAATAAAATTCCTTGCTTTAACAATTTTAAGCAATAGTCAAGTATGAAGAGTACAAGAATAATACATAAGAATACTAAGAACAACAAGAGCCTAAGTAAAACCTTGATATCAAATAGAGGGCCAATTCTAAACATCATTATTATATTCGACATTACTACTTAAAATTTTTATTATCTACACATCATATCAATCGTATATGGGGACTAGGTTAAGAAACCTTATATAACTACATTTATTATAATATGATGTCCGAATCTTAACTTATCAAATATTTCTTCTCATATCAAGGAATAATTGACTAAGTGGACAAAGTCTTAACTTATCAAATAAGTCTTAACTTATCAAATATTTCTTCTCATATCAAGGAATAATTGACTAAGTGCACAACCAACTGAGCTAGTTTGAGATTGAAAAATCATTAAAAGTTAAAATAAACATTACTTTATCTCTCTTCTAAATTTATAATTTTTACAATCAAATCAAGGTTACTAAACTAACACTCAAGACTTTATCAATCCCACGGGATGGAGGGTTTAACCATCACTATACTTATTATTTTTGTTGTTGCACAATAAGGTTAATTTAATCACAAACATCCTTTTAAGAAGGTAAAGTTGATCTCATGCAAAAATAACCGAGTTCGCTAAGAGATAAAGGTTATTAACGTTAAAATGATTTAATTATGTCATTAATCATGATTGGGTGAACATGGTATTGTTTATTTAATTACCTGATCTAAAAATGATAGGTTTTACTGACAATTGCAAGTTTAGTTTAATGTACTTTATGCATCGGATCGATAAGAATGAGAAATACATAAACTTTACTATTTGTTGCGGAATATCAATTATGACTTTTACTTGATGTTAATTAATGATTAAAGAGTTTAGCCATTATAAACTATGCTACAAATTAAGATAAAATAACAGCAAAAAAGAAAAATAAATAGAGACAAGAACTTGTTAACGAAATTTACCAATCGTTGGCTACGTTTTCGGGCCCGCTTCCAAGTGGAGGACCTCTTTATTGCTCTTAAAATGCTCAAGTTCTCTTTACATTGGCTCTTTGTTATTACAAAACATGCTTCAGATCTATTGTACAAGACTTCCTTGTTCAGATACATGCATGCCTCATCCAAATTCTCTCAAAAACATGACAAAATGCCTCTCAAAACATGAGAAATAGCCAAAAACACAAGCTGCTCCTCAAAATCCCTCCATCAAAAAGTTACCCCTCAAGATCAAAAAGCCTAGTCTATATAGTTTTTAGGCTCAACAAGAAAATCCCAACTTCCCCTAAAGACGTGGCCTCTTTTTGGGATCAAAGCCCCCTTCAAATGGCAAAGAAATCCTGAAAAATACATATTCTCAGCTAAACGTTAGCACAAAAACCCACTTTTGGTTAATAATACACAGTGTATCCCCCTAGAGGTGTTGTACACCCCTTATAAATGGTCACATGGAGTACATATGGCCAAGCGCTATCCCAAAGGGTTAAGCGTTGGCCCTAAACTTGCACTAACTCCCTGGATTGTGGGCATATGCTGCCTTTTCATATGACCGCGTCCCTTCCCATGCGTCGAGACCCATGGGTATGGATCTGAGTTACATGGTGGATGGTGCCAAAAATCACACATTGGTGTCTTGATGGATGTCGGTTATGCCATGTGTCGCGCCCCTGGTCGTATGTTGTGATAAGAGACCACGGGCTAGGGCTTGACCCCAGCCCCCTTCGAGCCAATACTTAAATACCACACAACATATATATAATATAATTGGAAGTTGTAAAAAGCCTCATCGCATGGCACGTTGGTAATAAATGTTTCCCAAGGCGCTTCCTCCTATCAGCAAGTTGCGGGTTCAATTCTCATGAGTTACCAATTTTTTTTAACAAAGCCACCAACCAACAATGGGGTGCCATGTATCACCTCCACATTAAATCAACCACATGTCACGTGTCGAACATCTATTAGTCTATGCCTGAATCATCTACCCAATCGGATGTGCTGCCACATGTCATCACCTGCCTCTACCATGCCAACATCATGAAATTAGCTTGGTTATGTCATGCTGACACCATCATTGACTTTTCCCCAATTTGACCTTTGACTTTTTAGCTGTTTGAGAATCTGATCAGAGTGTGATAACTCCCGCATATGAAGCCCATTTAGGAAAGTAAATATATGGTCGAAATCAGCGTGACGATTCGGTCGCAATGGAATTGGTTTCATTCATTTACAATAACTTTCACTTTTGAGCATTTTTTGAACCTCGGGAGCCTCCTAGATCATTCCTCCCCACTTTGAAGCTTTTGGACCACCAAAATTCTATTTTTACTCAGGTAAGAAGTGAGGGTACTACCTCCCCACTTGTCATGTATCATCCATCCTTTCTGCTTGGACAATGATCACTTGACTAATCACAACAAACATAAAAACTGAGATAGGATTGTTTATCAAAGTAATCCTCTCATTTATTACACAATCCTCTACATTCTTTGTCGCATTTAACATCCATACACCACTGAATAACTGAAAACTAAACAACAATATTGAGTGTGCGGATGAGAATGACAAAACATGCTTCCCCTTCTGAACAGGAATAGTAAACAAAGTATGCAACTCAACCTCATGTTGTACTTCTTGTGACACTTTAGGATTATTCGAAACATACTGAACCATCTGATGTTTAGCATCACAAAATTTATGTTTTGTTATAGACATAAGTGTTAAAGTTTTTCTTGCATTTACCATTGTTTTTAACTGCCCTGTAGCTGCAAAAGATCTATCAATTTTCATGCAATGAGGACGAACAATGTACTCTTTCCCATATTTCTTGAAGCAATATTTATTTTCCTCCATGTAGAATATGGATTTTCTATCATAAAGGTATGGGATTCCCAGGACAATTACACATATGTACAGTGGCACTATATAAATCCCTACTTCATCAACATAATTAGAAGCGATTGCAAACTTAGTTTTGCATTTCTTGGTTAGTTGCAAATTATTTCACCACATATCCATCCCAATGGATATGGTCTAGGATGTGGCTTAGTTTCAACTACCAAGTTATTTACAACATCTTCACTGATTAGATTGGCTTGTGATCCATGATCTACAAGAGTATCAACTTTAACATTATTTGTTATGACCCTTATGTGTAAAGGTTCACTCATTTTACACTCATCATTTACAACATATGAATTAGAAGAGCTAGTGCTTGCAACAAAATCTATAACTTGAATTCCCATCGCTACAAATTTTGTCTCATCACCAAAGTCTGATCCAAAATCCACTTGAATTGTCGCAGTTGTGGTATTATTTCTTCCTTGGTTGGCATACTTCTTTGGCTTCAACTCAGGATGTAATATCCAACAATGATCTTCATCATGGCCTACCTTCTTGCAATGCTTGCAAGTAGACTTCTTGTTTCTTGTTGTAGTTGTCTTCTTCTCTTTCTCTTTTCTTTTCCCTGAATCCCTTCTTTGCCAAGTATTTGTAGAAACTCTATCACCAGCATTCCCTTTACTTGATTCAATGTGAATGGATTGTACACATACTTCATCAAATTTATAAGGATTTATCATAAGAATAGTGTGCTTGAGATAAGAATGTAAACCACCAACATATTTTAGGAGTGTCTCTTGTGTATATAAAGGAATACCCAAATTTATTGCTTTCTTTCGAAATGTTTGAGTATATCCTTGTACACTTTGAAATTTAGTTTGCCTTAAAATTTTCCAATTCATCATTTCTTGTTGTATGTATGCTAATGGATAAAATTGTTGCTTCAATGCAATAACAAAATCATTCCAGGAAGAAAATGTTTTACCACTTTTATTGAAATCGTCTTTAGTTTTCCTTTCCCACCATTTGAGAGTTGTGCCTCCCATTTTGAGACTAGCAAGTTGGATATTTGTTTCATCTTCAAAAATCCTTTGTATCCTGTAATAGAATTCAAGCTGTCTAATCCAATTATCTAGCTTTTCTGAATCTAATTCACCATCATAAGTGGGTAAATTAAACTTTACATCTAGCTTTAATAAAGGAATATCAAAATAATGATGAGTTTTTTTAGGTTGCTTATCCTTGGAGGAATGTACACTTTATTCACTTTTAGATGACGAGGATGAAGTAGGAGAAGGTTCTGAGGGTCCACCACCTCCAACTCCTCCTTCTTCTCTTACCGAAGATTCACCTTCTTCAACCTTTGGATTTCTTCGTTATCCTCTTTCATGGTAAAGTTCCTCTACCATGGATTTCATCAATTGAAAATCCTCAAAGAAATCATCCTCATATGAAAAAGGACCTATTTTCTCAGTGAAGACATCTCTTGTTTATGATGTCTCCTTTAAATCTCCAGATTAAGAGCCTCAAGTTGGCCTTCTCCTGACTTGAGTTTTTCTCTGGTGAGCATCCAATGCTTGCAATTCCTTTCAAACCTTCAAAACAAAATTCTCTCATACCATAAACTTGATCAAAAAATGATAGGTTTTACTGACAATTGAAAGTTTAATTTAATGTACTTTATGCATCGGATCGATAAGAATGCGAAATACATAAACTTTACTATTTCTTGAGGAATATCAATTATGAATTTTAGTTGATGCTCATTAATGATTAAAGAGTTCAAGAATTATAAACCATGCTGCAAATTCAGAGATGATAACAACAAACAATAAAAATAAATAGAGACAAGAACTTGTTAATGAAGTTTACCAATCGTTGGCTACGTCTCCGAGCCCGCTTCCAAGTGGAGGACCTCTTTATTGCTCTTCAAATTCTCAAGTTATCTTTACATTGGCTCTTTGTTGTTAAAAAACATGCTTAAAATCCATTGTACAATACCTCCTTGTTCAGATACATACATGCCTCATCAAACTTTTCTCAAAAACATGACAAAAATGCCTCTTAAAACATGAGAAATAGCAAAAAACAGAAGCTGCTACTCGAAATCCCTACATGAAAAAGTTAACCCTCAAGCTCAAAAAGCCTGGTCTATATATTTTTTAGGCTCAACAAGAGAATGCCAACTTTCCCTAAAGATCTGGCCTCTTTTTGGGATCAAATACCCCTTCAAATAGCCAAGAAATCCTGAAAAATACATATTTTCGGCTAAACTTTAGCACAAAAACCAACTTTTGGTTTATAATACACATAGTATCCCCCTAGAGGTGCCACACACCCCTTTTAAATGGTTGCATGGAGTATATATGGCCAAGCGCTATCCCAAAGGGCTAAGCATTGGCCCTAAACTTGTGCTAACTCCTTAGACTGTGGTCTTATGTTGCCTTTTGATAGGACCACGTCCCTTCCCATGTGTTGATCCCCATGGTTATGGATCCAAGTTACATGGTGGAGGGTGCCAAAAATTGTGCATTGGTGGTTTGATGGATATCAATTATTCCAAGCGTCATACCCCCGGTCGTATGCTGTGATAAGAGACCATGGACTGGGGCTTGACTCCAGCGCCCTTCACGCCAATACTTAAATACCACACAACATATATATAATATAATTGGTAGTTTTAGAAAGCCTCATCGCATGGCACATTGGTAATAAACATTTCCCAAGGCACTTCCTCCTATCAACAGGTTCCAGTTTCCATTCTCATGAGTTACCAATTTTGTTTAACAAAGCCACAAACCAACAAAAGGGTGCCACATGGCACCTCCACACTAAATCAACCACATGTCACGTGTCGAACATCTATTGGTCTATGCATGCATCATCTGCCCAATCAGTTGTGTTTCCACATTTCATCACTTGCCACTGCCACGTCAGCATCATGAAATTATCTTGGTGATGTCATGTTGACATCATCATTGACTTTTTTCTATTTTGACCTTTGACATTTTAGATGTTTGAGAATCTAATCAGAGTGTGATAACTCTCGCATATGAGTCCCATTTGAGAAATTAAATATATGGTGGGAATTAGCGCGACGATCCGGTCGCAATGGAATTGGTTCCATTCAATTCCGAGAACTTTCATCCTTTAGCATTTTCTAGACCTAGGGAGCCTCTTGGATCATTCCTCCCCACTTTGAAGGTTTTGGACCACCAAAAGTCTATTTTTACTTGGGTAAGAAGTGAGGGTACTGCCTCCCCACTTGTCACGTATCATCCATCCTTTCTGTTGGGACAATGATCACTTGACTAATCACAACAAACATAAAAACTGAGATAGCATTGTTTATCAAAGTAATCATCTCATTTATCGCACAATCCTCTACATTCTTTGTTGCATTTAACAACCATACACCACTAAATAACAGAAAACTAAACAACAATATTGAGTGTGCGAATGAAAATGAAAAAACATTCTTCCCCTTCTGAACATCAATAGTAAACAAAGTATGCAACTGAACCTCATGTTGTATTTCTTGTGACACTTTATGATTATTCAAAACATACTGAAGCATCTCATGTTTAGCATCACAAAATTTATGTTTTGTTACAGACATAAGTGTTAAAATTTTGCTTGCATTTGTCATTCTTTTTATCTTCCTTGTAGCTGCAAAATATCTATCAGTTTTCATGCAATGCCCACGAACAATGTACTCTTCCCCATCTTTCTTGAAGAAATATTTATTTTCCTCCATGTAGAATATAGATTTTTTATCATAAAGGTATGGGATTCCCAAGACAATTACACATATCTCCAGTGGCACTCTATAAAGCCCTACTTTATAAACATAATTAGAAGTGATTGGAAACTTAATTTTACATTGTTTGGTTACTTGCAAATTATTATCACCACATATCCATTCCAATGGATATGGTCTAGGATGTGGCTTAGTTTCATGTCCCAAGTTATTTACAACCACTTCATTGATTAGATTGGCTTTTGATTCACTGTCTACAAGAGTATCAACTTTAACATTATTTTTTATGACCCTTATGTGGAAAAGTTCACTCATTTTACACTCATCATTTACAACATATGAATTATAAGAGCTAGTGCTTGCAACAGAATCGATACCTCAAATTCCCATAGCTACAAATTGTGTCTCATCACTACAGTTTGATCCAAGATCCACTTGAACTATCGCAGCTATGGTATTCTTTCTTCCTTGGTTGACATACTTCTTTGGATTCAACACAGGATGTAAGATCCAACAATGATCTTCATTATGGCCTACCTTCTTGCAATGCTTTCACGTAGGATTCTCCTTTCTTGTTGTGGTTTTCTTATTCTCTTTCTCTTTTCTTTTCCATGAATCCCTTCTTTGCCAAGTATCTGTAGAAACACTATCACCAACATTCCCTTTACTTGATTCAATGTGAATGGATTGTACACATACTTCATCAAAGTTAGAAGGATTTAGTATAAGAATAGTGTGCTTGATATAACAATGTAAACCACCAATATATTTTAGGAGTGTCTCTTGTGTATATAAAGGAATACCCAAATTTAATGCTTTCTTTCGAAATGTTTGAGTATATCCTTGTACACTTTGACATTTAGGTTGCCTTAAACTTTTCCAATTTATCATTTCTTATTGCATGTATGCTAATGGATAAAATTTTCGCTTCAATGGAATAACAAAATCATTCTGGATTAAGAGCCTCAAGTTGGCCTTCTCCTCACTTGATTTTTTCTTTGGTGAGCATCCAATGCTTGCAATTCCTTTAAAACCTTCAAAACCAAATTCTCTCATGCCATAAACTTGATCAAAAAATGATATTTTTTACTAACAATTGAAAGTTTAGTTTAATGTACTTTATGCATCGGATCGATAATAAATACATAAACTTTACTATTTTTTGCGGAATATCAATTATGACTTTTACTTTATGCTCATTAATGATTAAAAAGTTTAGCCATTATAAACCATGCTGAAAATTAAGAGAACATTGTTAGAAAAACGGGACCACAGAGCAATAAAATAAAACAAATGCGGAAATAAAACACAAAAGATACACAATACAAGAGAGACACGGATTTACATGGTTCACCCAGTGTGGGCTACGTCCACCAGAGAAATTGTGAGGTCCTTTATTTATTATTATCTAGCAAAATGAAGGGATACAACCTACAACAAAACCTGTTGTAACTTCCTCTTCTTTCTCTCACAGTCTCCTCTCTCAGAATACAATACTTGCCAACATACGTAGCCACAATACATTTCCATCATAAAAGAGGGTTGCCTTCTAGGGAAAAAAAACCTAACATAATCTCTATTGTTAGATCTGTGACCTTATAATGAGCGGTCCAGATTTACAATGAAATTACAATATACTTTTACAAGGGAATTTTTTCTTCGGGGGCTTCGCCCCTGAACCCCCGCCATGGGTCTGCTTGCCCCCAAACCCCCCAGTCGTGGGGATAGCCCCCCTGGACCCCGTGTGGAAGAGTGTACATACTTCTGGGTTGTAAATACTTCATGGGGTATAAACACGACTGAAAGTAAAAGACCTCTAAATCAGGAAGATATTCAGGCTCCACAACCAACAATCTCCCACTTGGAGACTGATCTCAACAACTTCACCGCTATTGTATATGATGGACTATGAACCTTCTTGGACCTGGCAAATTTCTCATCTTCATCTTCATTCTTGAAGACCAACTGAAACTGAGCAAGAACTCAGTTTATCCCTGGTTACTCCCTATGTTAACATGTCTGTAGGATTCTGGCTAGTGTGTATCTTTTCCATCTTCAATTGTCCATCTTCCAAGGCAGATCGTATGAAGTGGTACCTCAACTCTATATGCTTAGTCTTCGAATGGAAGGATGAGTTCTTTACAAGGTGAATGACACTCTGACTGTCACAGTACAACATGTTGTTCTCTTGCTTCTTTCCCAATTTCTCCATAAACCTTTGTAACCAAATCATCTCTTTACTAGCCTCTGTAGCAGCAACATACTTTGCCTCTGTTGTTGAAAGTGAAACAACCTTTTGCAGTT
>JZKD02S0110152.1:109031-144967 GCA_000966675.3 Picea glauca | reverse complement strand
AGATATTGAATATCATTCTAGCATCCACCCAATTTATAGTTTTGAATTACGACTATCACATGTATTGAAATCTACAACGATTTCAATTAAAAATTTCGATATAAATTACCTTATTATCCTTATTTTCCTCAGAACAGATTAACAACAATATTCATAAATTTTTAAATAACAATACACAAATTGGAGTACCATAACCAATAATTTGACGTTGACAAGGGTTGATATTGCTGAAGAACTCCATTCAAACTTGTGCCTAGCTCATTCACTTTCTAATCTAAGGACTTCACCAGTACCTCCTAGCCAATGCTAGGGGTACTCTTGTTCCCCGTTAACCCCCCACAAAGGGTCCATGCACTCGAAACTAGAAATACTCTAGCTCCAAGATTTCCCCACAAGGTAAAGCCACCACTCTATCTCAAGTTGGGTATCCCAACTCTCACAAGTAAAACCAGTCAAAAATAATTCGACAGCATAATTTGACCAATAATCAATGATGATCCCTTTCCCATCTAGACCATTTTCTTTACCAGAATTTCCTTATTGACACCTCCCCACATGCAGAATCAATTTGATTTTTAATTTAATAAATTAGGATTATTCCTCCTTACACTTATCACCCTACCCCTAGTTGCACAAGTAATTACAAATTTATTTTAATTAAAAGTCAATTTATCTCACATTTCTCAAATGCACTCCTTAAATCGCTCGTAGTTGTCTCTTTATCCCCCAGATTCTCATTTAATGACTGATTCCTTACTAAATCTGAGTTAGAGTTAAAATATGAGTCTTCTTCTAGTTAGACTAGTGGTAGCTAGACTCTAGATACCATTCTTTGTGTACACATACTCTATAATGCTTTATTCGTTTCTTATTTTAAAATTCCAATTTGGTATTTTCTTGCACACATGTGTATTAAATCAAATCTTTAGATTTATTTCATTTTTATTAATTCTTAAAATTGATTTACCTCATCCCTTTTAATTTAGTTAATAATTTAGATTAGTTTCCTTACAAAAACTTACACTTAGGCTTAATTTTTTTTTTAATAGGATTAGACTTTTATTTGGGATTTATAATTAATAAATTCATTCTTTAATTAATTATTTAAATTCGGCAATGCCTAAATATTTTCAAGGTTTATAATTATTCTTGCAATGTTTTATAGGCCACCTAGATTCATTGACTCAAGTTTTATCTACGCGATGTTCCCTTCAAGATGTAACTTTGTTCTCCTAGAATGCCACTCGTCGTTGACCGGTTTTGGTAATTTTCAAAGCCCTGGAGTCAACAGTCCATTTAGGAGACCTTGTGAGAGACTAAGGGCTTCTAAGGAATAAGGACTCCACCTTATTGCATGCTCCTTAGAATCTTCGTGAGTGACTATCTTAGTCTGCCCTCATGACATCGTGAACCTCTAGAACCAGGTAATCGTTAACCTATGATTCGAGCCATAAAGAGAGTGCTAGTAGGCTTTGACAGAGACACTGCCACACCTCTCCCTCAATATCAGGTTTTTTTGCATGGCCCCTTTACTCCTTATGTGAGTCAGATTAGAAAGCATCGTCATCATGCATCCATTTACAAAACACCGTCACTGATCCATATACATAACCATACTAAATCAATGATATGACACATATGTGTAAAATTAATTACTCAAACAAAACACAATCCACTCCCTGACTCGATCCAGAGCCCAATGAGGTCCAATGATGCCATCGGAATCCAAAATCTAACATGTGTCCTACACACTCATGTAAACTCATCAATAGCTTATGTCAATACATATATATCAAACAACAATAAATCACAACCATCAGCGTCATCATAAAAATCCATAATCGAAACAAATAACCATGTACTAAAACCAGATCACTTGCATGCAAGTGTCCTCAAAGAATAAGTCTATAACATGTTCTTAGTATAGCAAGATGTTACATACACTCCCTCTTGTTTTAAACTTTGTCCCGAAGTTGTAAAATATATAAAATGTAGTAAATAAAAGTATCTGACAAGATCTATATGTCTAATCTATCAAACAAGTAAGGAAATTGGTGACGCATATCATATGTGTCCTTCCACGTAGTTGAGTGTGGGCTATAATTGTCCCATTGGACCTTGACCTGGTCGACTATTTGACGTAGTAGCTATCGAATGCGATGGTCTAGAATGTGGATTGGCTCTGCTGTGAGAGCACCGTTGTCTGACACCTGCAAATAACTCATGTCAATCACAGGTGTAGGACCACTAACATAATGTCTCAAAACAGATACATGAAAAACATCATGCATGTGCCTCAAAGAATAAGGCAAGAATAGTTGATAAGCCACATGTCCTCTCTTTTCTACCACCTCAAAAGGCCCCATAAACCTAGGAGAGAGTTTAGGACCTCTTCTGAACTTGATCGAACTCTTGTGTGGTTTCACCCGCAAGAAAATGCAGTTGCCAACTTCATAACTGCGGTCAATGCAATGCACATCAACATAACTCTTCTACTGATCTTGTGCTTCTTTGATCCCTTTCCTTATTGATTGTATATGTTCTTCCATTTCTTAGGTAACTTCTGGTCCTACCAAGACCCTATCGTCAAGTCTATCCCAACTCAATGGCGTCCGACAAGGTTTCTCGTAAAGAAACTCAAACAATTCCATCTTAATGGTACTTTGATAGTTTTTGTTGTATGCAAACTCTACCAGTGGAAATAACTCTTCCCAATGTTTATATTTGTCCATTACATACATACGCAACATATCTTCCAAAATTTGTTTCGTTCTTTCTATCTGCCTATCTGTCTCAGGGTGATACGTTGTACTAAAGTTTAGTTGTGTCCCCAAAGCCTCCTGGAAACTCGTCCAAAATTGTCCTGTAAACACCGATCCTCTATTATATATGATCATTTTTGGTATGCCATGTAATCTCACTATATCGTTGAAAACCACTCTAGCTATGTCTGGTGCCTGATATGCCATATGTATAGGAACAAAATGTGCAGTGTTCATTAGAGTGTCAACTACCATGAAAATTGAGTCGTGTCTCCTTGTCTTCGGTGTCAATCCAATTATAAATTTCATCGAAATTACCTCCCATTTCGATTCTGGAATAACATGTGGTTGTAGTAATCTTGTTGGATGTCTATGTTCATATTTCACTTGCTGACATTCTAGACATCTCGCCACATAACTAATTATGTCGGTTTTCATTCCTTTCTAGAAGAATAAAGTCTTAAGGTCTTCCTTCATCTTCGTGACTCTCAAATGAGCCATGTACACTACACGAAGCGCTTCAATTAAGATCAAATTTCTTAATTCATCATTAGGCGGTACATAAATTATGTTGTTACACCTCAAAATCCATCATTGTCCAATGTATATCCTTCAAAACTTGGTACCATCATGGTGTCTTGTCTAATATTTTCCTTAACCTCATTGTGAGAGTCATCATCGATCTGTATAATTAGAATCTTTTCTCTAATATTCGTCTTAAGAGGTATTACTGAGAATATGCATGGTCTTTGACTCAACGCATCGACCACTCTGTTAACCGTAACTTTTATGTAAGCAATCTCGAAGTTGTATTCTCTATGTAGTTCTGACCAATGCCTCTATCATACGTTCAAGTCACTCTGCATAAATATGTGATGCAATCCACAATAATATGTATTTAATTCAAATTTTCATCCAATCATATAGTTTCTCCAAACTCTTAAGGAATATACAATGGCCAATAAATCCAAATCATGCATTGCATAGTTCTCCTCATGCCTTCTCAATTTCTTTGAAATGTAAGTGATTACTCAACTGTGTTGCATCAACACCCTGCCTAAACCTTCCTTGGATGCGTTCATGCATACCAAGAATTCATTTTCCATGTTGGGGACCTTCAGTATCGACGTTAACATCAATAAATCCTTGATCCTTTTAAATTATTCCGTGCATTTCTCAGTCCATACAAACTTCGTGTTTTTCTTCTGCAATTCTATGATCAGATTTTCTATCTTCGAAAAACCTTCAATGAACCATCGGTAATATCCTGCTAAACCCATAAAGCTACATACTTCTTGTATCTTTTTCAGCGTGAGCCATTCTATAATATCCTCTACTTTCATTGGATCCACAACTATACCTTCACCGGATATAACATGCCCCAAGTAATGAATCTTTGATTCGTAGAAAGAACATTTTGACAATTTCTCGTATAGTTTGTTTTCTTGTAAACATTGTAGTACTAAGATTAAATGTTCATCATTCTCTTTTTTCGTCTAAGAATATATCAGTATGTCATAAATGAATACTTGAAAAAACTTATCCAAGTATTCACGGAACACCCCATTCATCAAACTCATGAATACCCCTGTGACGTTTGTCAATCCAAACTGTAAAGCTGTAAACTCACAGTGTCTGAACCTCATCTTGAATGTGGTATTAGGAATATATTCCTCTTTAATTCATAATTGGTGATATCATGATCTCAAATTGATCTTTGAAAACATCGTCACACCATTCATCTGATGAAACAAATCGTTTATTCTTGGCAACAGATACTTGATCGTCGCCTTGTTCAATTGATGATAGTCAATACAAAGTATCTACAATCCATCCTTCTTTATTATGAAAATAACAGGCGCACCCCAAGGTGACACACTTTGATGTATAAGTCCCAAGTCTAACAACTCCTTCAATTTCATTTTCAAGTCCTATAACTGAGGCATTGACATCCATTAAGGCATTATTTCTATCGATCCAGTTCCAGGTTTCAATTCGATTGTAAACTCCAACTCTCTTTAGGGTGGAAAACTTGGTAACTCTTCTTGAAAAACCTCTGGAAACTCTCTTACTACCTGAAGGTTTTATAATCCTTCTGCCTCGCCCTTTTTCATTTAGCACTAAAATTGCATATAACTCACATCCTTTGTGCATTCTCTTCTATAGCTATTGGGAAGAAATGAACCTCAAGGACACTCCCTAGCTTCTTCCTATAATCACTCTTCTTTGTCCCACATCATCCATCAAACTTAACTGTTTCATCTTACAGTCGAGTATCACATCATGCAATTCCAATCAGTCCATATCGATCACTATGTCATAAGATCCTAAGATTGTGAAATATAGGTTGGCCTTCGTTACAAAATCTCCCAGATTAATGCTACAGTCTGTAACCTTTTCCCTAACCTTTTGTTTGGTACCCAAATCCATTTCTATGTATCTAAACTCATTCTACTCGACAACTTTTACCTTAATTCTCTTGAGAGTTGCACTAGAAATAAAGCTCTTTGTAGAACCTGGATCTATCAAAATAATAAAATTTTGGTCAATGATTGTACTTGACGTCTCGAGCATAGTGGACTGGTGCTCGGCTTGGTGGTTATTCATCGCTGCATGAATCCTATGGGCCTTGCCCAAATCTCCAATTGTAGTGTGTCATGTTAATATAGCCGCCCTTTCCTTCTCAATCGGACAGTCTCACTAGTAATGTGGCTCTCCACATGTCCAACATCCGGTCTTCGGTGCAGTAGTATTGGTCCCATAAGTAGAAGTTGTTGGCCTACCAACATGAGATCCTGCTCTATTATGATGAACATGCCTAAATTGCTATTGTTGCGGGTGACATTGTTGTTGATGCGGTGGTCCTATGTAGGGAGTCCTTTGGTGAGGATTCGGTCGTCATGAACATGGGTCCTTTAGAATTATCTCAATACCCTGATGTCTATCTGGCTGGTGTCTGATATTGATGCACTCTCGATGTCATCTATCTAGTTGGTATTGCATGAGTCCTTCCCTAATCCCCGCTAGTCATCTCTTCCTCAACTATGAGGGCCTTCTAGATTTCATCGTGCAACGTCTGAGGCATTGGGATCCTTGCCTTCGCACAAATTTTAATGTTAAGGCCAAACACAAACTTTTTGAAATTTAGATTCTCTGTGTTCATATGTGGATCATACCGAAGTAGCTCCATAAATATGGCCTCATACTCTGTCACCGTACGACCACTGTGTCGTAAGGCAATGAACTTATTGAATTGGCTCTCAATGAATTTCTCTGAAAAATACCTTTTCTCGGAACTGCTCCTCGAACAGTTCCCATGAAATGTCTTTGATGACCACATTTAGTTGAGGTAGGAGTGTCTTCCAACAAAAAATAACACTCCCCTTCAATTGAAAGACCGCCATGTGGACTTTCATGTTGGAGGTGTAGTCATGAAGTGCAAAGCACATCTCCATGTTCTCCAACCATTCCTTCGTGGCTGAGCCTTCTGTGGAAACGATGAACTCAAGAAACTTCACCTTCTCGAGTTCTTTGTGAATTATACCACTACCAACTGGAGCGTGCTGTGAAACCTCATTGAGTACAAATGCCCTGACCTTATATCTATCTAGTCGGTTAATCAAGGCCTCTGACATCCTCTAAAATGACCTCATCAAACCAACCACATATCCCACAACAACGTGCTTCTGTCTAATGAATTGTTCTTATCCTTGAGGATTAGACCCCTCTAGCATGCATGCTACTGGAGGCGTAACACCTCTTCCCCTAGCACCACATCCTGTACCTCCATGAAATCCTTTAACCATGATTGCTTGCATGGACAAATTTCAAATTTTAATTAGTGATATGGTCTAAGTCATAATTTTAACATAGGGGAAGGTGTAACGGTCCAAATTTGCAGGGTTGAACCCTCTCTGATACCATATGTAACATCCCCTCTGTTATGACAACAAGTAAGTTCAAAGAGGTAAGAATTTTCTTTTCTTAAACAAACATTTGATAAGTGTCATGTGTCACAATGTATTAAACACTACAGAAGCAATTTACTCAATATCAACTGAAAGTAACATCATTATCAATCAATCAAACATATCTCGTAAAGGTAAAAAAAGGAACTACCCGACCAACCTATTCTTCACTGTTAGGACCTCCAAGACAGATAAGAAATGCTCAAGTGCAAGATTCATCCGATTGATTTTGACCACTATCCCAGTTTTACTGATACTATGGATGATCGGGTGGTAGTTTGGGTGGAGGACATGTACCTCCACTTTTCTCGAGGATTGATGAAGAAGTATAATGAATCACATTCACAGGAGCATTCATATGGAGTGTCGGATAAAACTCAGGAAGATATGTGTGGCATTTCGCGGCTAATGTGTGGCGAACATATGGGATAGATGGGCAATGTTGTGTATAATGCCCATAATCTGAACATATGGCACAAGTGAATTTGGTGCGTAGCCCTTTGCTACTCGAGTTAGGGGAGGTAGCGACAATACTTGCTATAGTGGTGAGCAATGATTGTGTTGGATTGAGGGGAATTTGGTTCTATAACTCAGGTAGAGATGGGCATTTGAGGGTTGGGTGTCCATCTTTCTCACATAGCGCGCAAGGAGGTTGGATGCGTGGGGGGAGTGGAGTTGTGGGCTCCTTATGCTTTCGCCTACCCCCAACTGTGGCAAAGAGGTTAGCAAGTGGGGGTGTAGAGGGTATGGTGGGAGTAAGTATGGGAATCGTCATTGGGATTCCTTCCATTTGGGGGGGGAGGGATGGTTGAGGAACCATCTCTGATGGATGTAAATACCAAACTGGAATTGCCAACACCATATTAGGGAGAGTAAGCGTTGTGGTTACTTGGAAAGCTTGTATGCCTGGTGGAGGGTAAAAGAAGGGGGTTTGAGTAATGTCTTAGGAAACTATCTCCCAAACTGGGATATGGCCCTAGGGAGAGGTGAACTCGTGAACTGGTGGAGTCGACGAGTTCGTAGGAGGCTCATGAGGGGGGAGCTCTGTGACTAGTGGGACTTCAGATATGATAGAAGCCTTCCTAGGAGGAAGGGTATCCTCCATGTCAATTCATTTAGAGGAAACTACACACACTTGTGCTGAAAAAGATGGGTTTAAGAATGGTGGTGTTCCCTGACAAGTGCCCAACATGGGTGGGTCTTGGAATAATCTAGGGCCATTGTTGGCAACTGAAAAATCATTCAGGCTAACATGAACAAGGGGGAGGATGTTATCGATGTTGGTGGAATGGTTAGGCTCGTAATGTGTAAGTTGGTCGATGGTGACGATCTTCCCATTATGGGGGAACATCATAATACGAAACACAGAAGAGGCGACCACCTTCATAGCATAGATGTAGTTGCGTCCGAACAGGATATTGTAATCAAGCTGGGCATCGATAACTTCAATGTCAATGAGGATGGTTTTTCCCCCAAGTTCTATGGGGACATTTTGACAAAGCCCTGTGGAAGATGTTGGTCGACCTTCATAAGATCGAAGGGTGATAGTAGAGGGTACTAGCTCAGGGGAGCCAATTTTCTGCCATACGTCTTTAGACATGATGCAGATGGATGCACCTTCATTGATGATACACTGATAAACTGTGGTGTTCCAGATATTAAATGGTATCTGGAAGGCTACTTGGGTGGGAAGACGTGGTTCCCCATTATCTGAATCAAATGTGATCAGCTGGGTGTCAGCTGGGTCGATAGCCCCCAAGGAAGAAAGAAAGGATTTTCTCTGTGATGGGCAGGTTTGGAGGACCTCCAATATAGATATGGTTGCGGGAGACTGGGCTAAGTCATCAACTAGACTATAATTATGAGCATCCTTAGCATGAGTTTTATGTACATTTCGTCATAAAGGCATATGTGGTATGCGAGGAATGGGTTCCGTGTTAGGACGTGGAATCTTCAATGGTTGTCCTGTGTTAACTGGTCGTGTTTCTGAGGTGGTTGGGGTAGATTCAGGAGGCATACCCTATTGACGTTTGCGAGTTTGGAGAATAATTTCTTCACTGGTGAGGAGGATACTGCGATCAACCGAATTCCTGGGTTGAGTGGCAGCCGGGGTTTCATATTGCCCCATTTGTGGTGGGGCAAGGTTGATCACTTATTGGGTGTTCATCATACCTTGGTATGGAATGGGGTTCTATAGTACGGATGGGGGGGGGGTTGTTGCACGTATTGTTGTGGGGCCTGCTGAGGGGAAGTTGGTGTCGGAGGGTCCTGTGAGTGCACGGATGCCCTCATCTGTTGGAGGTCAAGAATTTGGGGGAAATGATGAGTGTAATGTCCATACTCATTAAATATGCCGCAAGGAAAGTTAGTTTGAAGATTGTTGTTCTTCGCTTGGTGTGGTATATTGGTATTGATTCCCCCTTGGGGGTCATGGTATTGGTTGCCCCCAGTAGGTTGGTTCTGCTGGGGTTGATTCCCGCCTTGACCTAGGTTGTTTTTGTTCCTATTTCGTCCTTTCTTCTTGGCATTGTTCGACGAATGGGTTGGATTGGCGGTATTCAACTATTCAAAATTTTGGTATTGCTGAATGGCAGAGGGTTGAACAAAATTCACCCCCGTATGAGGATGTGGGGGAGCCATGGGTTATGGGGGACCGGGAAATGGGAAGTATGGATTCTGTGGTGGTAACAATCCATAAGGTACATAGGAAGGCGTAGTTCTTTCGCTAGTACTATAAGATGAGGTAGAGGGGATACCCGAGTTCGTTTGAATAGGTGGATGTATGGGGGGTGCCGACGGTGGTCCACTGATGGGTGGAGGTATCGCAACATGGTATGGTTTTTGATAAGGGGGTGGGGGGTAATATGAAGTGCCCCCGTATGCCGACAGGTATTGAGGTGTTCCATACATCGGTGGTGGTTGGGGTTGTGGACCGTGGTGAGTGGTGGTACCAATCACTCTGTCTATTGATTGAGACATCCCAGGTTTGTCTTGGCCAAATGGCACATGTTTTCGAAGATCAGGAAGTACAATTTATAAATACCCTGACTGTGCATAGATGAGGTCATATTGTTGGGCCTTACTGATGGCTTTCTCTTTAGATTGAGGGAAGGTGGAAGCTACATCCTTACCGAGGAGAGAGACAAGTGATCTAAGTAACCAGTCGAGACACTATTGCTTGGTGGTTTCTGCTTTGCACAAACTACGTCGCCTACGCCACTCGTGAATGTGGTCAGTGATATGTGTGGCTGAGGTTTTTTTGAAATTAGAAAGTAGTTCTAGACCATTGTCATGGTGGATTGGTAATTGGAAGAGGGTCAAGAATGCTTTGGCCAAGAAATCAAAAGTTGCGTGGGACCCTGATTTTTATTCTACATACCATTTGGTCGATAGGCCAGTGAGTGTGCATTGAAATAATCGTTGTCTGATGGAAACATCCATAATGTTATTGGAAGAGGACCATAGGTGAAAGGTCATGAGATGGTTGACAAGGTCATCGCCTGCCTTTCCTTCGAACTTTGGTATGTCCGAAGGTAATTTGGTGGGCATTGCAGGCCATGTGGGAGCATGCAATATAGGATCGTTGGTGAGTTTGCTGAGATCCAGTATGTTGAGAGAGGCCAAATATGGCATCTGTAGTTGCGGGGGAGGATTAGCTCTGGCCATGGTGTGAACGCGTTGTGAACCTGACCCTTGAGGGGGGCTAGGTGGGTTGGTGCTTCCCCCTTGAGAGGAATTTGGTCCCCCGCTTCCATGTAAAGGAGAGAGAGTGAACGGATGACCTTGGGAAGTGGACCCAAGTAATGTAGAACCAAGCAAAGCTGATCCTAAAATAGTAGCACTCATAGGAGTGTGTGAAGGAGGTGTTGATGAGTGGGCAAGACCAAACACTCCCCCTAAGATAAGAGGGAGGTTGAGCAAGCGTCGTGAATGATGGGGGTTCTGTGGGTCCCCTATGATGTGTGATTAGCTACATGACTGTGTGCAAAGAGTGGTGATAGTAAGATAGAAACAACAGCCTTTGCATTGAATGTTACACAATATATATATCCAAATCAAACTGTAATCAGAGGTGCATCATACATAAAATGTTTTTGAAAAAGAAGTATATATGTGGGTAAGTGGGTTTAGTCTGCATGGAGAATAAAAAAAGAAAGCAAATGCTCGTGTCCTAGAATACGTAACATCCTTCCTCTCAAATAGCACTGGAACTTCCAATAGTACTCAACAGTGGGGTCTGAAGTCATTGGAAGAGAAACTAGTGAAGGATGAAATAATTGGTTATAATGAGGGGTAAAGGGGGCATATCCCGAAAGAGCTGGTGATATTTTCCAATATCCACACCAAATACAATCAAGGTGCAATTGTAGCCAATAATTGCCACCTGGGTAGATGTCCTAAAATTTGGTCACTAGGTACCTTGGTCAAAGTGCGGCATTTAGATTTTTGGCCTAAGAAATGGGTCACGGGCTAGATCCCGTCCAAGAGGTGGGTGCCTCAAGGGGGGACACATAGAACAACCGGACCTCGACCTTCAATCCTTTACGGGTATCTCCTTGCCTTATGGTATTAGGGACACTTGACTTGGAGAATTTTCAGTTCCCTATTTGACAACTTCTATGGTTTTGACAATGTGAGAACCAGATAACGGGGAGTTATTTGGATGCCTATCCCCGAAATCCTACCTAGACTAAAAAAAATCTTTTGGCACTTCCTGTGGAGGAAAATTTAGTGAGATTTTAGAAATATTTTAGATGTATTTGTTTTGGAAGGTTTGGGGGTGCAAACCAACCTCGTTGATTTAAAAATGGGAGTGGATAGTTTCATCAAGAAAAGGGTGGGGTATTTTCGGAATCCCTTTGGAGAAAACTTACTTTGACCTCCACATTTCAAGAAGAAGCTATGTGAGTGATAAGTGACTTTTGTGTGTGAGTGAAATTGTGCCAATTTTTAGTGAATTAGATGTCACCTTGTTGCATGTGGACTTCGCTTGGTCCTTACAAGTGTTTGATTACCTAATTAACTAAGTTTCTTTGGTACAACCTTACTTAATTCAAAAGTCCCTAGGAAGCTAGCATGTGGACATGTGGGTCCATTACTATCCCTTTAACTCCCTATTGTGATGTAATCTAAGAAAAGATTTGAAACTATCCTATATTGATCATGTGGGCATGTATGGGCTCGTTACAAAACCTTTAAACTTCCCTAGTGATTTGAGCTAAGAAATAAAAATTCAAACACTATCCTATCTTTGTAGCATGTGGGCATGTATGGGCCTGTTACACTATTAAGATGTGTTTGAGAAAGAAAACTAAGAGGAGTCCCAAGGAGAGTTTTTGTCCTCTCCTAAAGGTTTTAATGTTCTTAAGGGAGATGAAATCATTTCACAATCTTTTTCTGATTCTCAAGATCGCTTGGAGGTGCGAGAGAAGAGAATACTAAGCGATTGTTATTCAACTTCTAGTCCCAATGAAAATTAAATGTGATTTAAAAATGATTCCCAACTTGTCTTGTGAGTCAAAACAAGCCATCCATGTGGCGAAAAATGAAGCAAAGAAAGGAAATTGATTTTAACCTCCTAAGTGCCTATGTGCTTTTTACTAACCCCTTTATATGATGAGGTGACTAAGTGTGGTGCAGCTTTAAAACATGCTTGAAATCATTTTTAAGAAGGAAAATGGCCTTCCCCACATCTGAACAACTTTACAATGTGAATTTTGGCATAGATGCGCAGGTCTCAGTGGAGACAGAGGCGCACAGAGTGCATGTGCGTGAACAGAGAAAAGTCAACAAGCGCACGTGTGCAGAACATAGCTATGACCTAGGCTCATGTGCACACGATGCACGTCTGTGGGGATAAAAACCCGCGCATATATGACACACGGTCGAGAATGAAAAATCCGGATGGATTTCTCTCAATTCAACTTGGAATTGGTTGATTGGCAGGTTGGCCTAGGCCGGTTAGTGTACCTGCAAGTTAAACAAAGTAAAAGAAGAGCAAGAAAAACCAAAATGGGGTAGGAAATTGATACCTTTCCCTAGTGGAGTCACCAATCTGTTGCGCCTCTTCCATCACCTTAGTGAGAAAAATATAGGTGGTTCCAAGATCAGTTGGGTCTGCTGAGCAGGACAACTGTAAGGAAACGAGTTAAGAAAAGAAATAGAAAAGAACAACTAAGAATTAAACTAAGAAATGAAATAACAACTAAATTCATGAGCATAGGGACATATAAACAAAAAGAACAACAAGACCCATGTCACCAATGATGAGGCTGATATATTAGTGAAAGAATACACCAAGAAGAAAGGGGACTATGAGTCCTTTCTTCCTCCAAGGGAGGGCTCTTGGACCCCCACTAGCAAGTTCTTCTTACAACAAACAAAAATGGAAAATGATGAAACAACTCTTGGCAAATCCAGTCAAGGGGTGAAATGGATTGCCCAATGCAATGGTGCAAATACCCTCTTGGCAAGGATGGAGTCCTCAAGAGAATATTGGCAGCATAACTTTGCTTTGAATTCCTTGAAAAATGAAGTGTATCCATGGCCTTTTTATAGCATTCTTTTGAGCTATTGTTCAACTGGTTTGTATTGTGAAAAGAGGCTAATTAGGGCATTTTTAGGTCTTTGACCAGCCCTCCAGTCGAATCCAGTCCAGATTTGAGTGTCAAATCGGCTTGGGAGCTGAACCATAAGTGGGTGGGAGGTCGACCACTCTCATAAATGCACCGTTTCTCAGGTGTGCATCTTTTTGAGATAACAGTCGCGCATCGTACGCATGTGCGCGATTTCTGCATTCCTGTTCTGCGCATGTGCGTGCACGCCCAATGTTTTCATAGCGCCCTTCAATTTTTCACTACTTTGTATAGTTTTTTGACCCTTTATGAATTCTTTGGTGTTAATTCAGGTCCATGGATGACTTCATCACTGTTTGACAATGCTGAGTTCTTGTAACCATGTGTGGACGAAATTTCAGTGATAACAGTCATGCATCACAATGTATTAAACACTACAGAAGCATTTTAGTCAATATCAACTGAAAGTAACATCATTATCAATCAATCAAACATATCTCGTAAAGGTCAAAAAAGGAACTACCCGACCAACCTATCCTGCACTGTTAGGACCTCCAAGACACATAAGAAACGCTCAAGTTCGAGATTCATCCAATTGATTTTGACCACTTAAGGTCTCAAGATTGGCGATTGTTCTTGGGAACAGGGAGGTATCTAAATCCCATTAACCAATCATAACCACAAATCAAGACTAGAATTATCAAGTAAATTCCCATCAAAATTTTCAAGAGCAGTAGAATAAAAATCCTTTCTTTAATAATTTTAAGCAATAGTCAAGTACGAAGAGTGAGAAAATAATACATAAGAAAAATAAGAACCACAAGAACATAAGTAAAATCTTAATACTAGATAAAGTGCCAATTCTAATCATCATTATTATATTCGACATTACTACTTAAGAATTTTATCATCTACACATCATATCAATCGTATATGGGAACTGGGTTAAGAAACCTTATATAACTACATCTATTATACTATGATGTCCGAGTGTTATCTTATTAAATATTTTTTCTCATATCAAGGTATAATTGACTAAGTGCACAACCAACGGAGCTAATTTGAGATTGAAAAATCATTAAAAGTTAAAATAAACATTACTCTATCTCTCTTCTAAATTTACGACTTTTACAATCAAATTAGGGTTACTAAACTAACACTCAAGACTTTATCAATCCCACGGGATGGAGGGTTTAACCATCGCTATACTTATTTTATTTTTTGTTGTTGTATAATAAGGTTAATTTAATCACAAACATCCTTCTAAGAATATAAGTGAAGTTGATCTCACGCAAAAATAACCCAGTTCACTAAGAGCTAAAGGTTATTAACCTTAAAACAATTTAATTATGTCATTAATCCTGATTGGGTGAACATGGTATTGTTTATTTAATTACCACAGGTTGTGGAACTTGTGTCCATGGATTATTCTAGTCGATGTGAGATCTAGACACTTCTCATTAATATCTTTTGTAAATTCTCATTTCACTCAAACGCTAATTAATTAAAGGCACTGCCATAATTTCTATCATCAATTAACATGATAATTACTATTTTTAACCTAATCTAAGAACTCAATAAAAATTATTCTATAAAACAATGATACTTATCTTAGCACATTGTATCTTTAATATGTGTTATTAAATAATCTCACAAAGGAAGATTTTTGTGCAGTCAAGTAAATGCATAAGGACAAGAGCATACGGAATTTCCTTCTCAAGATCTCAATGGTTACCACATCCCAGTTGTAAACCAACCCAATCACCAACATCATGCATACACTATTACACTAGTACAAGTGGCAAGACAAGCATCCATTACCAGGGACGGATTACATGCACTCGGCGTACTTCCTCCCATTAAACATAATGAACAAGGGAGCAATCGGTAATTAACTTAATCAAAGGATATCCTTCGATTCCTAGTCAACACCCTGTGGACAGTCACTGACATGACCTTAGACTACTTAGACTACTGGCATGCAAAATGATCACTAAATTCACCTCAAAGTTCAAGAGAGCGAAAGCAAATCATAAACATAAGAGGCAACACACACATCAAGAAATATTCCAGGACTTTAAACAAAAAGTCCGGCTACAGTCACATGGGAGGGAGTAAACAAGTCAACCAAAATTGAAATGGAGTTTAAGGCAAAGTCCAGACTCAAGCAATTCATTGTGGAAAAGGGCCTGCGCGAAATGCGCAACGATCCTCGTGCACTACGCCCCTAGCGCGACCCCCCTCCAGTTAACAAGAACCGAATTCAATTGGTTTCTTCAAGAGCTTGTGCCCAATTCCGGATATACAAACTAGCGTTCTTCTCGACAGCAGTTTGGGTCATTCCAAGGTTGCCATCATGCCTGACAATTCCATCGAGTCACAATTCCAACAAAGGCAGCGATCGAGAATTTAAAATTCACTTCAGAAAATCTAGCATCTTAACGATGGACCAAAATAACAAAGGTGATTGAAGGGAATCGGGCTACAAATAAAAATTCGAGGCATATCTACAGAGTTCTAATTCTAAAAGTTTCCAGAGGGTTCATAAATTCTGTAGCGAAAATTTTACCTTGCACTTAAAGTGTGTTGGTCATGATCATTTAACAACGATCCATGCAAACGGCTACAAAATTAAAGGGAGACAGCGAAAAGGGCTCCAACTATACACTTGTAAGACTTTAACCAAGATAAAACGAATTGAAATGGGGCAACGAATGGTTACTGTATATGGTTTCTATTGACAATTTAAATAAGTTAAAAGAAAACTTTGAGAAAGCATTCCAAAGGAAGTTACTAGTAATTTCGCAATTGTTACACACATATATATATATATATCCACTAGCAGAAAATTATCATTTCTAGTATATTTCGGTCTACTTAGCACAAAATAACAACAATATTCATAAATTTTTAAACAACAATACACAAATTGGAGTACTGTAATTAATAATCTCACATTGACAAGGATTGATATTGGGGAAGAACTCCACTTGAAATTGCACCTAGCTCATTCGCTTTCCAATCTGAGGACTTCACCGGTACCTCCTAGCCAACGCTAGGGGTACTCTTCTTCCCCCTTAGTCCCCCTAGCCACAAAGGGACTGTGCAAGAAAAACTATAAGTACTCTAGCTCCAAGCTTTCCTAGAAAAGGTAAAGCTACCACTCTATCTCAAGCTAGGTATCCCAACTCTCACAAGTAGTCAAAAATAATTCAGTAGCATAACTTTACCAATAACCAGTGATGATCATTTTCCTATCTACACCACTTTCTTTATAGGAATTTCCTTATTGACATCTCCCCACATGCACAATAAATTTGTTTTTTAATTTAATAAATTAGGATTATTCTCCCTTACACTTGTCACCCTCCCCCGAGTTGCACAAGTAATTATATATTTTATTTTAATTAAAAGTCAATTTCCCTCACATTTCTCAAATGCCCTCCTTAAATCGCTCCTAATTGTCTCTTTATTCTCGATATTCTCATTTAATGACTCACTCCTTACTAAATTTGACTTAGAGTTAAAATATGAGTTTTCTTCTAGTTAGAATAATGGTAGATAGACTCTAGATACCATTCTATGTGTACACCTACTCTCTCATGCTTTATTCCTTTCTTATTTTAAAATTCCAATTTGATATTTTCTTGCACACATGTGTATTCAATCAAATCTTTAGATTTATTTCATTTTTATTAGTTCTTAAAATTGATTTACCTCATCCCTTTTAATTTAGTTAATAATTTAGTTTAGTCTCCTTACAAAAACTTAGACTTTGGCTTAATTTTTTTTGAGTAGGATTAGACTTTTAATTGGGATTTATAATTAATAAATTCATTCTTTAATTAATTATTTAGATTCGGCAATGCCTAAATACTTTCAAGGTTTATAATTATTCTTTCAAGTTTTTCTAGGCCAGCTAGATTCACTGACTCAAGTTTTATCTACGTGACCTGTCCTTCAAGACGCAACTCCGTTCTCCAAGGGTGCCAGTCACCTTTGACTGGTTTTGGTAGTTGTCAAACCCTTGGAGTTAGCATTCAATTCGGGCGACCTTGTGAGAGACTAAGGACTTGTAGGAAATAAGAACTCTGCCTTATTGTGCGCCGTTTAGAATCTTCGTGAGCGACTATCTCAGTCTTCCCTCGTGACATTGTGAACCTCTCTAATTAGGTAATCGTTAACCTACAATTTGAGCCATGACGAGAGTGCTATTAGGTTGTGACATGGACACTGCCACATCTCTACCTCAATATCCATTTTTTGTGCATGGCCCCTTCACTCCTTATGTGAGTCATATTAGCAAGCATCATAATTCTCCATCCACTGACAAAACATTGTTATTGATCCATATACATAACCATACTAAATCAATCATATGACACATATGTGTAAAATGAATTACTCGAACTAAACACAATCCACTCTCTCACTCAATCCAGATCCCAAGGAGGTCCAATCATGCCATCAACATCCACAATATAGCACTTGTCATCAACACTCATGTAAAATCATCAATAGCATCTGTCAATACATATATATCAAACGAAAATAAATCATAACCATCAAAATCATCATAAAAATCAATAATCAAAACAAATAACCATGTACTAAAACCGTATCACTTGCACAAAAGTGTCCTCAAATAATAAGTCGATAACATGTGCTCATTATAGTGATATGTTACATACACCCCATCTTGTTTTAAACTTTTTCTTGAAGTTGTACAATATATAAAATGAAACAAATAAAAGTATCTGACAAGATCTATATGTCTAATCTATCAAACAAGTAAGACAAATGGTGACGCATATCATATGTGTCCTCCCATGTAGCCGAGTGTGGGATATAATTTTCCCACTCGAACTTGATGTGGTTGACTATTCGAAGCAATAGCTATCGAATGTGACGGTCCAGAATGCAGATTGGCTCCACCGTGGGAGCACCCTCGTTTAACACCTGCAAATAGCTCATGCCAATCACATCTGTAGGACCACTAACATAATGTCTCAAAAAAGATACATGAAAAACATCATGCATGTGTCTCAAAGAATAAGGCAAGGCTAGTCAATAAGCCATAGCTCATTTCTTTTATGTAACCTCAAAAGGCCCCACAAACCTAGGAGAGAGTTTAGGACCTCTTCCGAACTTGATCGAACTCTTGTGTGGTTTCACTCGTAAGAAAACTCGATCGCCAAATTCATAAATTTGGTCAATGTGATGCGCATCAACATAACTCTTCTATCATTCTTGTGCTTATTTAATCCTTTGTATTATCGATTACATCTGTTCTTCCATTTCTTGGATCACTTTTGGTCCTACCAAGACCCTATCCTCAAGTCGATTCCGTATTAATGGAATCCAACATGGTTTCCCATAAAGAAACTCAAACGGTTCCATATTAATGTTACTTTGATAATTGTTGTTGTATGCAAACTCTACCAGTGGCAAGAACTCTTCCCAATGTTTTTGTTGGTCCATTACATATATACACAACATATCTTTCAAAATTTGGTTTGTTATTTCTATCCGCCCGTCTGTCTCAGGGTGATATGTTGTACTAAAGTTTAGTTGTGTCCCCAAATCATCTTGGAAACTAGTCCAAAATCATCCTGTAAAGACTGATCCTCTATCAGATATGATCATTTTTGGTACGCCATGTAATATCACAATCTCACTGGAAAAAACTCTAGCTATGTCTGGTGCTTGATACGTCATACGTACAGAAATAAAATGTGCACTCTTCGTCAGAGTGTCAAATAACCAGGAAAATTGAGTCATGTCTCCTTGTCGTTAGTGGAAATCCAATTATAAATTCCATCAAAATGACCTCCCATTTCGATTCCAAAATAACATGTGGCTGTAGTAATCCTGTCAGATGTCTATGTTCATATTTCACTTGATGACATTCTATACATCTTTCCACATAACTAACTATGTCAGATTTCATTCCTTTCCAGAAAAATAAAGGCTTAAGGTATGCCTTCATATTCGTGACTAAAAAATGATCCATGTACACTGGGCGATGTGCTTCACTTAAGATCAAATTAGATAATTATTCATTAGGAGGTACGTAAATTCTGTTGTTATACCTCAACAATCTATCATTGTCCAATGTATATCCTTCAAACCTTGGTACCATCATTTTGTCTTGTCTAATATTTTCCTTAACCCCCTTGTACGAGTCATCGTCGATCTGTATAGTTAGAATATTTTCTCGAAGATTCATCTTAAGAGGTATTACTGAGAATATGCGTGGTATCCGACTCAATGGATTGACCACTCTTTTCACCATACCTTTTATGTAATTAATCTTGAAGTCATATTCGCTAAGTAATTCTAACCAATGCCTCTCTCGTACATTCAAGTCACTCTGCGTAAATATGTGTTTTAGTCCACAATGATCTATCTTTAATTCAATTTTTCTTCCAATCAGATAGTGTCTCCAAACTCTCAAGGCATATACAAAGGCCAATAAATCCAAATCATGTGTTGCATATTTCTCCTCATGCCTTATCAATTTCCTTGAAACATAAGCGATTACTTGACCGTCTTGTATCAACACCCTTCCTAAACCTTTCTTGGATGCATTCATGCATACCAAGAATTCCTTGTCCATGTCGGGGACCTTCATTATCAACATTTTCATCAGTAACTCCTTTAGCCTTTGAAATGCTTCCACGCATTTCTTATTCCATATGAACTTCGTGTTTTTCTTCTAGAATTATGTGATTGGATTTGCCATGTTCGAAAAACATTCAACGAACTATCTGTAATATCCTGCTAAACCCATAAACTTGTGTACTTCTTGTATGTTTTTCGAAGCAGGCCATTCCATAATAGCCTGTGTTAGAATATAATGGATGTTTTCATTTAACTATAGACAATATCACTATTGTCACCCAACTATAGGCCGAAGCCACCGCCGAGCACCTTAACCTTCACAGAGAATCATTCAGGAAGAAAACCCTAGGCTAGATAGCCAAACAAATGGTGGTGCACCTTTCTCCAAGGATATTGCACCAAGCAAGAGCTGATTAAAGAGTCCAAACCATAACCAAGAGATAGTCCAAGCCAAAACTGAAATTTGCTAGCTGCAATAGCTGCAACGACAACTCTCCTCCAAACTTGCGCACAAACTGGCCAACTGCAGTGTTCACAAGTGTTGCTTCTGGAGTTCTGAGAATGCCTGCCAGAATGAAGACTTGCCTCTTGTATTTATACTAAATATGGAAAACTTCCTGGGCCAACTTCTCATTCTGGGTTCCTATTTACTTAGTATATAATATCTCCTTTAGCTGACTTCTTCTCTTGGAGGATAATAGCCTAATACAAGTTATCCTCTTGAGCCGACTTGTTTTCTAGGGTGATTAGTTGACTAATTAGGGTTTCTTCTTGCTCCCCGAAATATTGTATTCTCGTCAGGTTTACATGTGGAGGTAAATACCTCATGTAGCTACCATAATATCAACACTCCCTCCTAGCTAGAGAGGTATTGAAGGTAATGGTCTTGAGAACAAACATACCATTCACCCGATAACATCAACATAGTCGTATAGACTATCTCGTGACTAGATCATGAGCACCATCATCACTATCAGTGTCATCAGCCGCATCATCTCTCGAAACCATACTCCATCTGAGTAATCAGACATGATGCTGGATAAGTCACTCACTCCATACAGTGACATCAGAACCATTCTTCTAAATGGACATATGTCCTGGAAGAATAAATGTCTTGGACCATTTTTTGTCTGGGAAATCTCTGTCCATTGATCATCTGTTTAGTTTATTAAACATTTCCTGACACTATTGATAGTCTTCAAGGAAATCAGAACAATGTTATTCAATAGAACACAACTGTGTCTATCCATAGTAGTACACAACTACTATCCAGTGGTACACTACCACACTAAGTAGCACACAAATACTTGATCAGTGACATATAGTCACAATCAGTGGAACACATCCACCACAATAGTATACATCTACTGTTCGGAGACATACAGTCTTCATAACAATCATATCATCTAATATCAACCTGCACGTAAAACATTGTTATGATATAAACTGAGTCATCTGGGCCATTCTTCCACTCACATCTATAATATCTAGAAGAGCATCTTCCCTGAGAAGGTAAAACATCAATGATGCGACATCTTGATTATTCTTCTCAAGAAAGGAAGAATAATTTTCCCAATTTCTGAGCCTAGACAATTCCCTATCTAGGCCATTCCTTTGGCAATAAACAAAGTGCAACCTGCAGAGAATGAATCTTCCCTAGGGAATGTATAACCCTGATTGTTGAACCTGGACCTTTCACCTATCTAGGCCATTCCTCCGACACTAAACAAAGTGTAGCTTGGAGAGAATGAATCTGCCCTAGGGAATGATTGTTCGGACCATTACCAAAGGAAATGATTGTCCTGCACCAACCTCCAAAACAAACCATTCTTCGAAACTGCTCACAACTTTGAGCTTCAAAAGAATGATTGTTCGGTGAGGCGGACTAGTCTTCTTGACCAGTAATAAGAGTGATCGTCAAGAAGAGAGAATTTCCTAGACCATTCCCTATGTTAACCAAAGGGGGACTCATTGTTTATGGTACATCAACAATCCATCGAACCATTTTCATTACAAAAATGACCATTTTCCAAACTGGAAAATTCTTCTCCGTCAGAAATCTCAAATCACTTTCCGAACTGGAAAGGAACTGCTCATCCTTAACAATTTTTTGAACTTGAAAAATAACTATCCATAAATCAATAACACATCAGTGCTCCCTCCCAACCTAGGATTCATCTCTTCCTTTTTCAATATGGAAGTCATCTCCACGAGCTCCTTCTTGAGTACACAAACTTTTTCATCCTATACAAAGGCTTCACCAAAATGTCTGCTTATATGCTCATCTGTGGAGATATATATTGGAGAACCACTTTCTCTTTTCTGGACTTCATAATAAAGAGTGTAATGCTTGATCTCAATGTACTTCGGTCTTTCTGGAGTACTGGTTTTCTCTGAAGGCTTTATATAGCTCTGATCAATGTAGTATATCATTTTTGGATTCATCTTTTGTTTCTTGCTAGCTCATAACATCGTGGCAGGGCTCAAACTGGAACATATCTATGAGAGTTTATCATGGATTAGTAATCCATAATCCTGGATTTTTGAGTAACCATTCTGATACAATATCTCTGTTATAGAAATATTTTTATCATCCTTCTGTTGTGTATTGAAGGCTCTACACCAAGTTGTTTGAATAAATACAAGATCTTATTCCATCTTCATACAAGGGTCTCTTTCTGGTATACCTCAAAGCCTTTGAGTTTTTTGTACATGTAAACTCCAACCTATGGATATTGTGGATGATATACTGGCTCATGTAGAGGTATGTATGGTTTACAAGCAATCATCATAGTCTTCTCCCTCCATCCGGGAGAACCTCTAGTTCTAGATCTTGCAATGCTTTCATTCATAAGTCTTCCATACGCTGTTCTTCATCACAACTTTCAGTTCCTCTACTTGACTGCTTTTACCGAGTTCATTTTAAGATGGTAGTCTTGTGATTCTCGATACACTAACTGGTTGTTCTGTCTTTTCTTTCTCTCTTGGAATCTTCATGTTCTTCCTCATGTTTCTCTTTAGCTCTTGAGTTCATGGATTTTTCTATAGATTCCATCCTTTGAATATTCCAACTTATTTCTTTTATCATAGGATCATGGATGTGGATGGAAAACCAGGGATTACTTTAAGGCTTCTTGAAGAAGACTTCTTATGAAGTCACACTAAACATGTGTTGCTTTTCATGGTTGCTACCATGGATAGATACTTCATCATGTTCAATGGATCATATAATTTAGGATTATCTCCCTCCTAATCCTTGCTTCATGAATGAATGCATGTTCTTCTTTTGACAATATAATTGGATCGCTCCATCTAGGATATTCCACACTTCTGTTTTCATCTTTATTTCCTTCTGCAAAGTGTCACAAATATTTTTCCAATTTCCTCTTGATTGCTGAATTCTTTTTATCTTTACTTCTTCTAGTTTTCTTCAAGATTGATTCTGATAATAACTTCCACATGAATTGTTACCAGGGGTTGTTGATGTACTTCATCCTTTCATGTGTATTTTCTGACTTGTAGCAATCCTTATCTTGTTTTTATTTCATAAGTATAGTTTCTATTTGAACATATTATCTTCCAAGAAATAGATATGCAAGATATGTACATAAAACATGGTATGTACAAGAACAATGAAGAGTGTTGTTTACCTTCTCTTAGAAGAATAAGTCTTTTGCATCCTGCTTAATATTCTTTGAAGGTTCCTTTTCTTCAACAATTGATGCTTCGTGCATCTCCTTCCTTTTCTTCATCTCGGGACAATGATTCTTGTAGTGACCATACTTTCGATAGTTGAAGCATTGTATTTTTGACATATCTTTCTCTTGATTTGACTTCTTCCTTGAACCAAAATTCCTTTTGTTCTTGAAATTCTTGAATCTTGCTGTGAAGGTTTGATCATCGTATTTCTTCTGAGGTTTCTATTTTACACTAATCCTTGATTCTTCTTGTGCACAACAAGTCCAAAGTTCTTTGAATGTAGGATACTCCTTCCTTCTGTTCATACTTGCGGCAAATGCATCCCATGTCTTGGGAAGACCGTTGAGTACTATATGTATCAGTTCCTTATCTGAGATGATCTCTTCAATAGATTGTATTTGATCTCTTAACTGAGATATCCTCACAAAGTATGATGTTATGTTGTCATCATCATTCATCTTCATGTCACAGAGCTCATTCTCCAGACTCATTACTTGTCCATTGTTTCTGACTGAGAAGAGGTTTGTTAGGGAATCATACATCTTCTTATATGAGTCAAGATGAGAGATGTAGGGTGTCAAGTGGTCTTTTATAGAGTCCACTATGATACTCATGGAATTGATGTCATTGTCTTTGAACTTCTCCATAACTGCAACATTATGTGAATCCTTCTCTTTTCCTATTTCAAACTCTAGTTCCACGATCTTTCCTTTCACAATATCTAACACTTTATTCTTGGAAAGGATGCAGTCAATACTTCTCTTCCATGCTCTGAAGTTAGAATCCCCCTCTAACTTGTTTTCTTACTTCATAGAGTAAGTCATGGTTGCGTTGATTGGGCAAACCCTAGATTTGATCAAAAAATCAAACTTGACATTTTTGATTGTTGAAAGTACCAGGAGATATGTTAGGCTAGGGTGCACTAGTATCTCCAGAAATTAGGTCAATCCCTTCACTTAAGGTGCCTCAATGAGAGGGTTAGGGTTTCTGCAACTTCATCTGCTAGTAACCCTAGCGAGAGTGCTTTGCTAACTGCTCCTGCTAGAAACCCTACCAGCAGTTATTCAATGAGCTTAGTATCCTTATGGCTATGCTCCCTTCCAGTGGTTATACTGAATGAAGGAGGTGTGGGCCCATAACCTGTTAGAATATAATGGATGTTCTCATTTAACAATAGACAATATCACTATTGTCACCCAACCATAGGCCAAAGCCACCCCCAAGCACCTTAACCTTGACAAAGAATCATTCTGGAAGCAAACCCTAGGCTAGATAGCCAAACAAAGGGTGGCACACCTTTCTCCAAGGATAGCACACTAAACAAGAGTTGATCAGAGATTCCAAAACATAACCAAGAGATACTCCAAGACAAAACCGAAATCTGCTAGCTGTAGCAACTACAACAACAACTCTCATCCAAACTTGCACACAAAATGGCCAATTGCAGTGTGCACAAGTGTTGCTTCTGTAGTTCTAAGAGTGATTTCTAGAATGAAGACTGACCTCTTGTATTTATACTAAATTTGGCAAACTGCCCGGGCCGACTTGTCATTCTAGGTGCCTATTTACTTAGTATATAATATTTCCTTTAGCCTACTTCTTCTCTTGGAGGCTAATAACCTAATACAAGTTATCCTCTTGAGTCGACTTCTCTTCTAGGGTTATTAGCCGATTAATTAGGGTTTCTTCTTGCTTTCCGAAATATTCTATTCTCGTCAGGTTTACACATGGAGTTAAATACCTCCCGCAGCTACCATAATATCAACAACCTATACTTTCACTAGATCCAGAGATACACCTTCACCGGATATAACGTGCCCCAAGTAATGAATCTTCGATTGGTAAAAAGAACATTTCGACAGTTTCCCGTATAATTATTTTTTCTCATAAACACTGTAGTACTAAGCTTAAATGTTCGTCATGCTCTTTTTTCTTCTGAGAATATGTCAGTATGCCATCAATGAATACTTGAAAAAACATGTCCAAGTATTCACCGAACACCCCATTCATCAAACTCATGAATACCCCCGAGGCATTTGTCAGTCCAAACGGTAAAACTATAAACTCATAGTGTCTGAACCTCATCTTGAATGTGGCCTTAGGAATATATTCCTCTTTAATTCGTAACTAGTGATATCCTAATCTCAAGTCAATCTTCGAAAACACCATCACATCCTTCATCTAATCAAACAAATAGTCTATTCTTGGCAACATATACTTGATTGTCGCCTTATTCAATTGATGGTAATCAATATAATGTATCCACAATCCATCCTTCTTTATTATGAAAATAACAGGTGCACCCCAAGGTCACACACTTGGACATATAATTCCCAAGTCCAACAACTCCTTCAATTTCATTTTCAACTCTTATAACTCAAGCATTGACATTCAATAACGCGTTCATGCTATCGGTTCAGTTCCAAGTTTCAATTTGATTGTAAACTCCAACTCTCTTTTGGGCAACAAACCCGGTAACTCTTCTGGAAACACATCTGCAAACTCTCGTACTACCAGAAGGTTTTATAATACTTCTGCCTCACCCTTTTCATTTAGCACTAAGATTTCATATAACTTACATCCTTTTCACATCCTCTTTTGTAGCTATAGGAAATAAATGAACCTCAAGGACACTCCCTGGTTTCTTCCTACAATCACTCCTCTGTCCCACATCATTCGTCAAAATTAACCATTTCGTCTTACAATTGAGTATCAAATGATGTGATTCCAACCAATCCATACTGATCACTATGTCATAATATCTTAAGATTATGACATATAGGTTGGCCTTCATTACAAAATCTCTCAAATTAATGCTATAGTCAGTAACCTTTTCCCTAACCTTATGTTTGGCACCCAAATCCATTTCTGTGTATCTAAAATCGTCCTACTCAACTTCCTTTACCTTAATTCTCTTTAGTGTTGCACTAGAAATAAAGCTCTTTGTAGCACTTGGATCTATCAAAATACAAAAAAATTGGTCGATGATTGTACTTGACATCTAGAGCACCGTGTATTGGTGCTCAACTTGGTGGTTATTCACCACCGCATGAATCTTATGGGCCTTGCCCAAATCTCTAACTATAGTGTGTCCTATTAATCTAGTCGCTCTGGCCTTCTTAATGGAACAATCTCGTTGGTAATGTGGTTCTCCACATGTCCAACATCTCATCTTCAGTCCAGTACTCCTAGTACTAGAAGTAGAAGTTGCTAGCCTATGAGCCTGAGATCCTGGTCTGTTCTGATGCACATTCCTAAACCGTTGCTAATGAGGGCAACGTTGTTGTTGATGCAGTGGTCCTCTGTAGGGAGTCCTCTGGTGAGGATTTTGTCGTCGTGAACATGGGTCCCTTAGACGTATCTTGATACCCTGATGTCTATCTGGATGGTGTCTTATACTGTTTCACTCTCGATGTCATATGTCTAGTCGGTATTGCAAGGGTCTTTCCCTGACCCCCGTTGGTCAGCTCTTCCTTAGTTATGAGGGCCTTTTGGACTACATCGTTCAACGTCTGAGGCATTAATATCCTCACCTTTGCATGAATGTTGAAGTTAAGGCCGAACACAAACTTGTTGACCTTTAGCTTCTCTGTGTTCATATGTGGAGCATACCGAAGTAGCTCCATAAATATGGCCTCATACTCTGGCATCGTACGACCAACCTGCTGTAAGGCATTGAACTCATTAAACTGGCTCTCAATGAATTCCACTGATAGATACCTCTCCCAGAACTTCTCCTCAAATAGTTCCCATGACGTGTCTTTGATGGCCATGTTTAATTCAGGTAGGAGCGTCTTCCACCATAAAAGAGAACTCCCCTTCAAATGAAAGAATGCTATGCAAATTTTCATGTTGGAGGTGTAGTCACAAAGTGAAAATCACATCACCATGTTCTCCAACCATGCATCAGGGACTGAGTCATTCGTGGAACCCATGAACTCAGGAAACTTCACCTTCTCGAGTTCTCTGTGAATTCTACCACTACCAGCTAGAGTGCGTTGTGAAACCTCATTGGGTACAGACACCCTAGCCTCATATTTATCTAATTGGTTAATGAAGGCCTTTGAAATCCTTTGAAAGGACCTCAACAAGCCAAGAAAATCTCCCACAACAACCTGCTCCTTCCCAATCGCTTGTTCTTCTCCTTGGGGATCAGACCCCTCTAGCATGGATGCTACTGGAGCCGTCACACCTCTTCCCTTAGAACCACATCGTCTACCTCCACGACATCCTCTAACCAGTATTACTTGCATGGAAAAATTTCAAATTTTAATTAGAGATAAGTTCTAAGTTCTAAGTTTAACACATGGGAAGACGTAATTGTCCAAATTCGCAAGGTTGAACCCGCTTTGACACCATATGTAACGACCCCTCCATTACGACAACAAGTAAGTTAAAAGAGGTAAGCATTTATTTTTAAAGCAAACATTTGATAAGTGTCATGCGTCACAATGTATTAAACACTACACAAGCAATTTACTCAATATCAACTGAAAGCAACATTATTATCAATCAATCAAACATATCTCCTAAATGTAACATAAGGAACAACCCGCCCAACCTATCCTGCACGATTAGGAAGTCAAAGACACATAAGAAACACTGAAGTATATGATTCATCCAACTGATTTTGACCACTTAAGGTCTCAGGACTGGCGACTTTTCTAAGGAACAAGGTAGTATCTAAATCCCATTAACCAATCATAACCGCAAATCAAGACTAGAATTATCAAGTAAATGCCCATCAATTTTTTCAAATGCAGTAGAATAAAATTCCTTGCTTTAACGATTTTAAGCAATACTCAAGTACGAAGAGTGCGAGAATAATACACAAGAATAATAAGAACCACAAAAACATAAGTAAAACCTTAATATCAAATAGAGCGCCAATTCTAATCATCATTATTATATTCAACATTACTACTTAAGAATTTTATTATCTACACATCATAGCAACATCATATCAATCATATATGGGGACTAGGTTAAGAAACCTTATATAACTACATCTATTACACTATGATGTCCGAGTGTTAACTTGTTAAATATTTCTTCTCATATCAAAGTATAATTGACTAAGTGCACAACGAGTGGCGCTAGTTTGAGATTGAGAAATCATTAAAAGTTAAAACAAACATTACTCTATCTCTATTCTAAATCTATAACTTTTACAATCAAATCAGGGTTACTAAACTAACACTCAAGACTTTATCAATCCCACGTGATGGAGGGTTTAACCATCGCTATACTTATTATTTTTGTTGTTGCACAATAAGGCTAATTTAATCAGAAACTTCCTTCTAAGAATACAAGTAAAGTTGATCTCATGCAAAAATAACCCAGTTCACTAAGAGATAAAGGTTATTAACCAAGAGCTAAAGGTTATTAACCTTAAAACAATTTAATTATGTCATTAATCCTGATTGGGTGAATATGGTATTGTTTATTTAATTACCAAAGATTGCGCAACTTGCACCAATGGATTATTCTAGTCGATGTGACATCTAGACACTTCTCATTAACATCTTTTGTAAATTCTCATTTCACTCAAATTCTAAATAATTAAAAGTACTACCATCATTTCTATCATCAATTAACATGATGATCACCATTTTCAACCTAATCTAATAACTGAATAAAAATTGTTCAATAAAACAATGATACTTATCTTAGCAAATTGTATCTTTAATATATGTTATTAAATAATCTAACAAACAAATATTTTTGTGCAGTCAAGTGATGCAGGAGAATCTCTCCATGCCAGCCAGTCAGCCATGTCAGCGCGCACTCATGCAGGGCTGAAAGGGAGGCGCAGCCTCATTTTGAATTTGAATTCAATGTAAATAAATGCCTTAGGATGGTGAGCCATGAATGCCATGCCTTTGCGCAGACTATAGATAAGATAGACATTTATTATAGATTGGCTGAGATCTAGTTCTAGATAACAGACTAGACAGCCATTGATTGTAATTAATTAGAGTAGGTAAATCCTGGAGGGAAGCGCTAAGAGCCCTCAGGTAAAAGAGATTTCATATCTCATTTTGTAAAGGGGAAATGGTAGAGTTGAAGAGCCGAGGAGAGCTCGGGAACACCTTGTAAAATATACAGGCACTTTCCATTATTAATACAGAGCGGTTTTTCCTGCATTTTCTGTCATTATATGCATGTCTGTATGTGTGTGTTCATTATATGCTGCAATTGTGGATTGTCATCATGTATTTGCAGGGAGTTGGTTTGATTTCAGGTTTGAGAAGTCTTTGAGGGTTCATGCCATGAGGGCATGATAGAGTGTTGAGACTCTGAATCCCAGTGCACAGAGGATACACTTCTGAACTCAGGGGAGTCAGACAAAGACGTGCTGAGAGCACAAGCATTGAAGTCAACAACTCAGACAGAAGGAGGACTTTGGGGTTGCTGAACACCTCAATAGTCAAGGCCGTGTAGCTGAGGCACTGTTGTGGACAGAACCCTTACTGGGAGTTCTGTAGGAGCTCTACCAAGAGGGTATCGAGCGTGTGTACAGAAGTGCACAGAGGAAAGAACTCTGCTGTGAGTTCTTAGGGAAATACCAGAATCGCTGAGGATTCTGAGAGGCTCTGCCAGGAGGGCATTGAGCAAGTGCACAAGGTGCATAGGGACCCAGAACTACTGGATGTTCTGTGGGAGAAGAGACTCCGCCGGGAGGACGTTGAGTAAGTGCGCAAATGGCACGGACGAAGGAACTCTTTGAGTTCTATCATTTGAAGGAAGCATCCACTGAGGGAGCTTTTACTGGGTTACTGAATACCCAGAAGACTTAGAAAGGGGCTGCTTGAGATGAAAGCCAGGAAGGCATTGATATTCTCCATCTGAGGGAGAAGAAGGATCAAATCCCCCTCAAAGGGGTCTGAATGTTTGTGGAAGCTCAGGACAGATAGCGCTTTGAGCACGAAGACTCTACAGGAGTGCAAGAGCCAAAGAATCCCGTGAGGATTCAAAGGGAAGAAGCTCTGGAAGGATAGCGTTTTCATACACACAGGAGAGACATCAAGCTGAGGGTTCGCAGAGGAGAAGAAGCGTCAAGAGTCCTGAAGATCCAACACTTGGAGAGTGATTGGACGCTGAGCGCAAGGAGTGCGCCAACTTTCCATTGAAGGAGTTTAACCCTTGGGTGCAGAAGAGAACCGGCCATCGAATTTCGGCACATCGGGGTTTTCGACCACGAAGGAAACTTGTACCGCGGATTCGCGATCCGCGAAATCCCGAAGTGACGTGGCCTGTGGGACCTGAAGACTCTAGTGGAGTACAGGTGGAAGCATATCGGAGTCCGGGGTTCGGGGATTCATAGTGTAAGTGAATCATGGCATTTCATGCGCCGATTTCCCGATAGGGAAATCTCCGATCAAGGGAAGTGTTGACCCGTTGACCATCGGGGATCGGGGTTTTGGTTTGCATGTGAATTGTGTTCGCGTGAACCGCGAACTCCCGAGTCGCGATATCCCGATTTCCGAAGGGGGGATATCGCCGAAGGAACCTAGTGTATTGTGGGTAACTCCCGAGGGGAGATTGGAAGAGTCCTTCGACTCTTCGGGCCGAGAATTAGAGAAGGTCCTGGTGAGAGCAGGGTGGAACCGTGAGGGTTGCCTACGCTTGCACCATCAAGTAAAATACATAAGGCCAAGATCATACGAAATTTCCTTCTCAATGTCTCAATGGTTATCGCATCCCAATTGTAATCCAACCCAATCACCAACACCATGAATACTCTATTACACTAGTAGAAGTGGTAAGACAAACATCCATTAAGACAAACATCCATTACTGTTTGTCATTAAAGATAATGAACATAAGTGAGCAATCGGTAATTAACTTAATCAAAGGATATCCTTAGTTTCTCAGTCAACACCCCGTGGACAGTCACTAGCATGACCTTAGACTACCAGATGTTTCGATTAAATTCATGCAGACTGATCAACAAACTCACCTCAAATTTTAAGAGAGTGAAATCAAATCATAAACATAAGAAGCACCGCACACATCAATAAATATTCCAGGAATTTAAAAATAAAGTCAGCTACAGTCACATGGGATAGAGTAAAACCAGTCAACCAAAATTGAAATGGGTTTTAAGTCAAAGTCCAAACTCAAGCAATTCATTGTGGACAAGGGCCTGCGCGAAATGAGCAACAATCATCGCGCACTACGCCCGTAGTGCGACCCCCCTACAGTCAACAAGAAACGAATTGAACTGGTTTCTTCAAGATCCTATGCCCAATTCCAGATATACAAACTAGTGTTCTTCTCGAGAGCAGTTTGGGCCATTCCAAGGCTTCCATCGTGGCTGAAAATAAAAAACATCGAGTCTCAATGACAACAAGGGCAACGATCGAGAAGTTAAAATTCACTTGAGAAACTCTAGCAGTAAGTAAGCAAATCGATGAATCTTCTTAATGATGGCCCAAAATAACAAAGGCGATTGAAGGGAATCGGGTTACAAATAAAAATTCGAGGCATATCTACAGAGTTCTAATTCTAAAATTTTCCGAAGGGGTCATAAATTATGTAGCGAAAACTCTAGCTTGCACTTAAAGTGCATTGGTTAACAATAATCCATTCAAACGCCTATGAAATTAAAGGGAAACAGCGAAAAGGGTTCCAACGATATAGAGGTAAGATTTTAATCAAGCTAAAACAAATTGAAATGGGGCAACGAATGGTTAGTACTACGGACCCAACATAAGGTAAATCGCTACAGGAGAGGGCTTGTTCAAATCGCTCGAAGAAATTCTCTACAGGAGAGAGCTAGTTTAAATCACAATTATATGGTTTCTATTGACAATTTAAATAAGTTAAAAGAAAACTCTCATGAGCATTCCAAAGGCAATGACCTGTAATTTCGCAATTGTTACACACATATATATATCCACATGCATCAAATTATCATTTCTAGTATTCATGAAACTATCCAAGATCTTGTCAATCCAAAATTAGAATTTCAACACAATTGTAGTGGGTTTCAATGCCAATTAAACAAATAAAATCGCTATACATTTCATCATATATTTTACTAGAAAAGCATATATAAAAAATCACGGCCTGCTCACAAAAATACATTCTCCAGATCGGTCTTAGCTAATCGACCATTCTATAAGTATGATGGAGATTGAATATCATTTTAGCATCCACCCAATTTACAGTTTCGAATTACGACTATCACATGTATTGAAATCTACAACAATTTCAATTAAAAATTTCGATATAAATTCCCATACTATCCTGATTTTCCTCAGGACGGATTAACAACAATATTCACAAATTTTTAAACAACAATAGACAAATTGGAGTATCGTAACCAATAATCTGACATTGAGGAGGATTGATATTGCCAAAGAACTCCACTCAAAATCGCGCTTAGCTCCTTCACTGAGGACTTCACCGGTACCTCTGAGCCAATGCTAGTGGTATTTTTCTTCCCCTTACCCCTCGAGCCGCAAAGGGACCATGCATGCAAAACCAGAAATACTCTAGCTCCAAGCTTGCCTCGCAAGGTAAAGCCACCACTCTATCTCAAGCTGGGTATACCAACTCTCACAAGCAAAACCAGTCAAAAATAATTCGGTAGCATAATTTTACCAATAACCAGTGATGATCCATTTCCTTATTTAAAAGTTATTTTTCCTCCCATTTACCAAATGCGCTCCTTAAATAGGTCCTAGTAGTCTCTTTACTCCCCAGATTCTCATTTAATGACAAACTCCTGAGTTAGAGTTAAAATAGGAGTCTTCTTCTAGTTAGACTAGTGGTAGCTAGACTCTAGATACCATTCTATATGTACACCTACTCTCTCTTGCTTTATTCCTTTATTATTTTAAAATTTCAACTTGTTATTTTCTTGCACACATGTGTATTAAATCAAATATTTAGATTTATTTCATTTTTCTTAATTCTTAAAATTGATTTACCTCTTCCCTTTTAATTTAGTTAATAATTTAGTTTATTCTCCTTACAAAAACTTAGACTTAGGCTTAATTTTTTTTAAATAGATTTAGAATTTTATTTGGGATTTATAATTAATAAATTCATTCTTTAATTAATTATTTAAATTCGGCAATGCCTAAATATTTTCAAAGTTTATAATTATTTTTTCAAGGTTTTCTAGGCCACCTAGATTCATTGACTCAAGTTGTATCTACGCGACGTGGCCTTCAAGATGCAACTTCGTGTGCCAAAGGTGTCACTCACATTTGACTATTTTTGGTAGTTGTCTAACCCTTGGAGTCATCACTCCATTTGGACGATCTTGTGAGAGACTAAGGGCTTATAGGGATCAAGGACTCTGCCTTATTGCACGCCCCTTAGAATCTTAATGAGCGATTATCTTAGTCTTCTCTGAGAACATCATGAACCTCTCGAACTAGGTAATCGTTAACTTACAATTCAATCCATGACAAAAGTGCTAGTAGGCTGTGACAGGGACACTGCTACACCTAACCCTCAATATCCGGTTTCTTTGCATGGCCCCTTTACTCCTTATGTGAGTTAAATTAGCAAGCATCATCAACCTGGATCCATTGAAAAAACATTGTCACTGATCCATATACATAACCATACTAAATCAATCATATGAAACATGTGTAAAATGAATTACTCAAACAAAACACAATACACTCCCTAACTCAATCTGAAGCCCAAGGAGTTTCAATGATGCCATCGGCATCCACAATCTAGCACGTGCCATGCACACTCATGTAAACTCGTCAATAGCATCTCTCAATACATATATATCAAACGACAATAAATCACAACCATCAACATCATCATAAAAATCCATAATAAAAAAAAAAACCATGTACTAAAACCGGATCACTCGCACGAAAGTGTCCTGAAAGAATAAGTTGATAAAATGTTCTCAATATAGCAGGATGTTATAGTTGCAGTGCCTAATTTTGTATATTTGACGGCTTGTATAAGTTCTTGGCACGAATTAATTTATTTCAAGCATTACTCATCGTAGTATTGTTATATAGTTGGTGCATCTCCACTCATTCAAACATAATTAATTGGTCAGGTGACTGAAAGTAGAGGGTCCTCTGTATATGGTTTTAGAATTGAATACTACTCAATATAGTGAAGGTAGTTGTGACTAAATAAAAGATTTATATTTTGTATCCATGCACATTCTTTTTGTTGTGGAATTTCTATACCTCTATTATTTGTATGAAGTGTCGTGTTGTTCAATGCATAAGAATTGAAATTATTATGATTTTCTTTGTTAATGGAATATTTGAATATGTTAAGAGAATTTCTTCTTAACTTATTATGGAATTTCAATCATAATTCAAGTTGTAATTTTTTAAAAGTTTGAGAATTGTTTTACATGTGATTGTCTGCCATGAAAGAATTATATTAAAAGCCTTTATTTTTTCCTAAGTAGTTAAGCTAATAAAAAATGTGCACAATGTTTTATTATAAATTATGGAATTTCAATTATAACTCAAGATGTAATTCATTTTTAAGTTTAAGAACTCTTTTACATGTGATTGTGTGCCATGAAAGAATTATATTAAAGGGCTTTATTTTTTTCCAATAATTAAGCTAATAAAGAATTCTCACAATGTTTTATTATAAATTAGTAAAACAATAAAGAATGTCCACAGTATTTAAAAAAGAAAAGAAGTTGAAGGTTTATTTATAAAAAGTTAAAGAATGTCGCAGTATTTTAAAAAGGAAAAAAAAGTTTAAGGTTTATTTATAAAAAGTTTTATTTGTTATATTTACTTATTATCAATTCTCATTTCCACATATCATACCATTCATGAAAATTATATCGACATAACTGTTTGAAACTTTGACATTGTATTTGCTTGTTGTAATTAGATTGCACAGTTCCTAGACATCTTCCATGTTTTTGGCTATCCAGGAAACATTCAACACTCTATTTCATCAAGAGTAAGATCACAAATTTGGATAACACTTTCGCGAGAATGATTATCTTTCTATTTTCTATGAATGATTATCGTTTTAATGTTAAGAATCTACAACATCAATTTTGTCGGAATTATAATCAAAATTGTTTTTTATTATGTTGTCCCAATTAATAGGAATTTTTCATACCCAAAGGCCCGTGAGACTCTACGCCTTGTTTAGTTGTTGTATGTTAAATTTTTGAATAAGTATGGACTAGCAACAACCACTTTATAAAAGTGGTTGATATACGTCGATCAACGTCATTTTCTACCTTTTAAAGTTAATGATGTCGATCGGCGTATATCAACCACTTTTATAAAGTGATTGTTGCTAGTTGACGGCCGTCATACTTTGGAAACTAC
>JZKD02S0110152.1:69693-83481 GCA_000966675.3 Picea glauca | reverse complement strand
AAAATCTCAAGAAAAAATTCAAACAAAAAAATTGGAAAACTTGCAAATGCCAAATCTGCAATCGAAAAATCATAACAATCAAGGAAACTTAAAAGAGTGGGAAATATATATATATAGAAATATAGAAAAGTACAAAAAATTATCTATTCAAAATGACCCAAACATATAAAATAAATTGTCAAATCAGGATAAACCCTAAATATACCAAGATCCCAACAAGAAAAAATGTGTAAACATATCACAAATAAAAAGGAGGAACTAGATTCTGAGAGATATGTTGATTTGTAAATCTGAACTCTTGTCCCTATTAGATCCTTCCAATGTTTTCCATATAAATGTGTTCTTTCCTTTTAAATTATGATGTTGATTGATAAAAAATTGTTCTACCAATGCATGGGATGTTTTTAAGGTTTAAGATATTATTAGGTTTCTTTTCAATTTACTAGATAGCCATAGCATAGGTAGGATCACCAAGAGAAACACAATCACAAGATACACAGTATTTATCCTGGGAAACACTCATGGGGGTGAAAACCCAACAAACCTTCCTTAATATAAATAGCCAATACAATTCCAAGGCAATAAACCAAAACACTAGAAAATATCCAACACTGAGCAATGTGCCTCTCTCTTCCTTCTTCTCCCAACTGCAGCTACCAAACTTATGCACTGGATGATTGAATGAGTGAGTCAGATAATAAGGCATTGGATTCCTTTATTAATACAAACTAATAGGTGTTTAAAAGGTGTCTCTTCACTAGGGAGGGACAACTTGTCTTCTTAGTGGTTAAAACACTTTAATTAGCCTGGGATCCGACTTCTCAATTTTCATAATATATTTAGGGTTTGACCAATCCACAAAAGGGGATTTGATCAATTACAATGTTAGACATGATCAATCCACAAAAGGGGATTTATCTAATGAATAATAACTCAATATTAAGTAGAATACACTTTGTAGTTACAATATTTCAACACTCCCCCTTAACAAGAAGGGTATTCTACAACATCATCAGGAGAGAGCGAGAGGGAAGTAATATCAACATCATATGGAACATTGATTTGCATATCTATAAATCATCATAAGTTTTTCTCATCATCAATATCATCATCCACAACAGGGAGATGGAATGACATCATCATCATCTGCATCAACATGGATTAGTGTAACACTAATACATCATCATCATCATGAATAACAACACAAGGATGATGCAACATCAATAACAATAAAATCGCAGCATGAAGGATGGAGCATCATCAACATTAGCACTAGGATGAAAATCTTCACCACAAAGATGGAATCTCAACAACATTAGCACGAAGCTGGAAATCATCATAACGAAGCTCGCATCTCAAAAACATCATCACAAAGCTTGAAATATTCAGCACAAAGATGGACACTTGAAAACATCAACACAAAGATGGAAATATTCAACACGAAGATGGCATCACAACAATATCAGCACGAAGCTGGAAATCTTCAACACAAGGTTGTCATCACAATAACATCAACATGAAGCTGGAAATTTTCAGCACTAGGCTCGCATCACAAAAGAATCAACTTGAACCTCGAAATATTCAGCATAAGGCTGGCATCACCACTACTCCCCCTTTCGAGGGAGGTCCTTTCAGAATACACCCAGCTTATCTTAAAATTTCTCAAACTTTACATGAGATAGAGGCTTGGTCAACACATCTGCAACCTGTTCATATGTGCTAACATAATGGATCTTTATGGCTCCTCTCTGCACCATATCACGGATGTAATGATATCATATTTCTATGTGTTTTGACTTTTCATGGAACACAAGATTCTATGTCATCTTTATGAAACTCTAGTTATCACATAGAATCATGGTTTCTTCCATATCCAGATCAAATAGACCTATTAGCCACTTCCGAAGCCATATTGATGCAGACCCCTTACCTCAGCAGGGTCCACTAACCTCCCAGTCACTGGATCGTTCAATCTCCTCGAGATGGAACAATTATTCGATTCCCTGCTAGAATATCTAACAAATATCCACAGGACCTTCAGAAACTCGGCTTGCGCAAACAAGCACTAGGCGCAAGCTTCTTCTTTCACGCGACCACGGGTTATGATCGCATGCCTACACAAAAGGAATTTCTCATTTCAGGACCTCGGGTGTTCTACATACAAGCCACCCAACTCTCTTGAGTCTCGATCTTCCAATTTATAAATCCTCCTAGAGACCAAATATGACAGTACTAATTTCTCCTCGAGCGACGATTATGATCGTATCACGACTTCGCGTTTCAAGGAAATGAATGTGAGTCGACTCCAACTCTTTGTTCTCCGAAATCTTGATCTTCGGGTTAATAACTTAGCCTCCTCTAGCTCCTCCCTTAACCTCCTGTTCATGTGACCCTTTCCTATGATCTGGGGATAATCCTTCGAGCGTGTCGAGACCTTAGTTTCGTGAAGCGAGAACACAACCCAACGCCTGTCCTTCAAAATTCTGATCCCAGAACTTCTGAAGTCCCCTCACCCAGATCAATGGTAATTGCTCTCTTGTTATCTGACAGATCAGATCATATCGTGAGTTCGGACCTCACGAGGTCTCAAACTCTGCTCTTTGACCTTCTCCATTAGTGAGTCAGCGAAATGTTGATCTCTTGGCACATATCCCTCTCGATGGATGGCTAGGATCACTTAGGCTCCTAGATCCCTGGGTATTTTCTCTTGTCTTCATCTTTATTCTCGCAGTGCCCAATCCTCCGATATGTGTGGATCTCTGCCACCTCTCACCCTGGATCCAACTATTCAAAATGATTTTGCGATTTTGCCTTTCGCGAGTTTTCTCCTCTACTCCTCGCAAATCTCTCGATGTTCAGTTCCACAAACACCCAAATCTATTGCCACCTATCCATCGACAATGGATGGTTCTGATGATTTAGGGACTTGGAAAAGTCCACCCTCTTGTGCACTATCAAAGGGTCTAACCCTCGTGCACCTTCCTTCGGATCCAATGGTTGTTCGTCCACGCACGTAGATCCTATGGTGCAGGTCTGATCTTCCTCTTGCGCTCTCTCCTGAGTGTCTAGATGTGGATTCGATGGTCCATATTTTTTCCTCTATGGTTGATCTATGACTGTAGATGCTCCTCCTCCTATGGTTTGGCACTTTCTTCCCAGACTTGGAATATTTCGATGTTTCGAAGGCTCGACCGTCGATTTGTCTCCTGTGAGACTACAAACTTGGTTCTCAATCCTCGCACTTCCTTCCTGAGCTCTATCAATGAAACTTGACCTCGGCTATGCGCACTCTTGCACTCTGTGTGATATTCTTCCCACTACCCCTCCTGAACCTTCGAGACTTGTAATAGGTCCGCTCCTTCGCACTCCTTGTGCTTTTCTCTCATTCCACTTGATTGAACTACTCTTAGCCTTTCTACACTTCTTGCAAATATTCTATGCACAATGGCACTATTCCTCCTGATCTTACGAACTCAAAACAAGTTCGCCTCTATGCACACTCCTTGCGCTCTGACTAGCCTCCTTATGGCAGTATTACAACACTTCATCTGAGTGTTGGTTGGGTGCACTCCTTGCACATGTCTTCCTCTAGAGTATTCAACAACTTTGCTTCCTCCTTGAGCTTCAATTATTTGGACCTCAAAGGTCTCTATCTCTTCTGCTCCTTGAAGAGATATAAGTACCCTCTTGGAAACTTCCGCTCAAGCACTTCGTGTTGAGCCTTGCAGAGTATTCAATAAGTCTATAACTGTCTTCTCTGCATATAGTTCTCTTGTCTCTGAACTCGAAATAGAGTTCCTCTAGTTCACTCTTTTCACTCGCTCAATGCCCACCTGACAAAGCTCTATAGAATACTCAGGGATTATGTTTTCCCTCTGTGCCCTCCTCTACACAGTCTCCACCTCCAAGGTGTTCAGAAACCTGAGGCTTCTCCCTAGAGTCTATGATTTCTCTAGTGCACCCTCCTGGAATGTTCTTTCTTTAGTTCCACATAATTCAGATGTGCACTCTTTGCACTGGCTCACAAATTCCTCAACACTCTGTCATGCAACCCCTTGCATGAAGCCAGAAAGAACCCAAACTTAAAATCGAAAAATCACAAACAACAAATTGTGTCTATAACCTATTGATGGAATATAACATACATCTACATCATATGCATATAAACACATAAAATACATTCATTCAAATACACATAAACACTTAAAGATTCTCATGCAGGAAAACTGCTCTATGTATTAATCTCAAAATGCTTGTTTACAAGTGTTTAAAAAATCTCAGACTTCTATAGAGTCTTAGCTCTCTCTCTTATCTTCTCTATCTCATCTAACATCTCTTCCTTATGAAAAATACGATACAAAGATATCTTTTACAAAAGAGGAGCTCCTAGAGCCTTTCCCTCCATCTACCTACTCTCATTAATTACAATGAATTACTACCAATGGCTTTCTAGTCCATATCGGATCTAGATATCCTCAACCTGTCAAGCATTAAGGTGGCCTCACCTCCATCCTGCACAAAGGAAACGACTTTGGCTCTTCCATCCTTACACATTTAATTGTATTAAATACAATTTGAAATTTTAAAATGAGGGTTGGTGCCTCTTCCTCCATTGAATGTGTGCTTGATGTGTTGTCTAGCTGGCGCGTTGCTGAGTTGGAGTGATGCTCTTGTGTCATACTCCACTGGTGTGAAAAATTCATGCGATCCTACTCATGAGCTTCCCGACTCTGTTGAAATCCACCTAGATCCCAAACTGTTCTTTGAAGTTGTTCATTTGCTCCACTTCTTTGCTGATGTTGTTGTTGCTTCTTCCCTATTACTATGGTTGGCTTCCTTCTTCTCATCTTCCCCTTGCTATCAATTTCTTTCGTTGGCCTCAACATCAACCTTCTTATCTTCTCAATCACCTCGTCCAACTACTCCAATGGCTGGCTCTCTAGAAGACTTCTCTCCTGAACTTCCTTCTTTGTAATGGGTAGATCAACTCAATCCCCCTGGTTGTTTTAATATCCTCTTATGGAACTAAGTCGCCACTCTACTATAGACTCCAATCATGCAGTCTCTTTTTTACTAATTTTTTGCTCAGTCACTTCCTCTGACAGACTAGCTTATGTCATTTTCCTGTTGGTTCAGCTCCAACTTCCTCCAGTTGCTCCCCAGACTAGAATTCTGATTCATCTTCTGTTGCAGGCTTCAGTGCTATAGTCATCTCCTGTCCAACTCCTTGGCTGAAATTTCTCAGCAATTCTATTGAATGCTCTTTTCCCAAAATCTGCATGATTGTCTGCTCATGGCTTCCATATATTGGCTCTAGATTGTTCAACCAATCCTCCAACATCTCTAACTCCTTCTCCCATGGAGTGAGCACCTCAAATGCATGCTCTTGTTCTATTGGCGAAGATTCTGACGTCTGCTTCATTTATTATTTCTCTGTGACAATCATTGTTGGTTTTCCTTCTTCTATTGTTTCACTTGCAACATATTCTCTTGCCTCAACTGATTTATCTGGTAGGAATATCTAGATTCCCTCAATGATAAAAAAAATCATCTAATATTTCCTCTCTTTTAGCACTCCTTTTTTATATGAACTCACCTCTGAGTTCCTGAGACTATCAAACAGTCTCATATCCCCTCCTTTGTCCACCTAGAAATATGGGATTTCTTTCCTGCCCTCCTGACAGTTTATGAGATCCTTCAATGATCCCATCTCATTTCTCTCCTGGCAATATGAACTTTCTTCACTGCTCACTTGGAAATCTTTGAGATAAACCATTGATGTCTTCTCATTGCCTTCTAGGTGACCTGAAAGTTCCTCACTGCTCACCTGGCAGTTTCTGAGACTCTTCGCAGTTTTTGGCTCACGGATATGAACCTTCTCCTCTTCACCTCTGATGATTTCAACATACCTCAACCAAATTCTCAACAACCTTTGTTGTCCTCTATCCAAAAATTTCTTAATCAACCATTTTAACTTCTTCTTTATGGGCCATTCATAAACCCAATGCACCTTTGCATCCTGTTGCATTTTAAATGCAAGCTTCTCCATTTGTGCTCTTGTCTCGGCGAGTTCTTTGTCTATCTCATCCTTGATTTTATGTTGGCGATCTTCTCTTGGACCACATTCATGGCCTTCAGTAGTGATGCAGGATCATCACCTTCAAGGTCAACAGTGCACGTGTAGAGGCAAACAAATGACATCTCAACAATGCAAGAATTTCAAATCGGGCATAAACTCAAAATTTAATTGGGTTGTTGAGATAATTTGAATATTGTAAATTGTTTGAAAAGTCTCTAAGGACTGTAAGAAAATGTAGACATGGAGTGTTGACTCTGTTCGATACTAAATAACAGTTATTGTAATAGGACTGGGTGGATGTTAGCTTTAAAGTCTAAGATGATAGCTTTCAGAATAGGGTGAGAGAGCTCAGAGAGTCGGCCCTTAGATAGATTTTGAAATTCCATTGTAATAGATCAGTAGAGTGGTAGAGTAGAAGAAGATCAGGATGGATGAGTAACAATAGGTGAATAGAGCAGAGTAGAGTAGAGGAACACTATGTAATTTCCATTTTATGAATGAATAGAACAGACGAAAATTGTCCCAAAATCCTTGGATTGTGTTCATCTAAAATGTGATTGTACAAATGATATTATGTATGTATGATTCGTTACAGTTTATTTTTATGTATGAGAGTTCGAGAGATTAATTGTATGAATTCATGACAAAATTGGTTGAGTTTTTCTCTATTTCTCCTCTGATACTTGAATGCAAGGTGTGCATATCGAATGCAAGCAGTGTGTCGACTATGTCTCGGATTGGCTCAAAGAGAAGTTCAGAGGGAACCAAGGAAACTCAGACCAGGTGAAAGGTGTGCACATCATCAAGAAGCTAATGAGATTTGAAGAAGAAGAGACAAATAAATCCAAGTGGGCGAGAATCATTTTCTTTTCAAGAAAATTCTTTAGACTAATTTATTCGAGATCCCTGGAACACAAGGTGTGTGTGGGAGATCGAAAATCATTTAAGGGATGAAGCTCAAAAGGAATAGTTCTTTTGCACACAAAATTCAAACAGAGAGAAGCGGAAGATTGAAATCCTTTGAGGTTCCAAGGAGAAGAAAGATCAGGAGGGACAATGTTCTCAAAATGTACATGAGACGTAAAGTCTCTGAGCTCGAGGAAAAATCGAAGGTCGAACCCTTCGACACTTAGAAAATATTCTAAGGCAGAGAAGGAGTGAAGCTCAAGAGGAAGGTGCACAACTTTCATTGGATCGGCACTGGGAGAAAGATCTGGACCGCCAAATCTATGTCCAGGTACACAGGAGAGCGCACAAGGGAAGAATAGATCTGAGCCGTCAGATCTGACACAAGGACCAATAGTTGTTTGATCTAGAAGAAGGTTCACATGGGTTAAACCCTTTTATAATGCACACAACATAGAGGATTTAACATCAGGAACCGAGATTTGGATGAGCAGAGGAGGTTGCACTCCATAGCCCTTATACACAAAATCTCAAATTCGTGAACAAGAAATCAAGCCATCCATAGTGGAGGATGGGTGGCGAAGATTTGGAAACCATCAGGGTTTCTGAGCTTGGAAGTATAAGTGCGGAGAGGATCGAGGAATTGCAATACACAAAGTCCCGATGCGCTTGGAAGGTTTAGCTCCAAGCCATAGCTAGAGACCATGTGGTGGAACTAAAGGGAGGATATATCATGATCTATGCCCGGTCATAATCTGGGAATCAATAGTTCGAAGAACAAGCACTCGACTCCTTCCCATCACCAATACATGAACTGCGATGCACCTTTAGGATTAGTCGGTGGTCATAGGACAGGGTCACATGAGACCAAGAAAATGGAGGAGCAAGAGGTATGTCAAGCCCTATTTCAGGTTTCATAACTTGAAGGATTTGGGGGAATCAACACAGGATTCGCGAAGTCATGAATTCGAGAGCGCCTTTTGGAGTAACACTTGTGGACATAGATAGTGGTTAGGTGGAGAAAGATACGAGGGGAGATAACCCAGTGCTTATCCCTCATCGAGGATCGGCTATCAGGAGTGGAGATTCAAGGGTGACTCATATGTTGAAGCCCCGATTCCTGATAACACCATTGTTGATGTGCATCGTGGTCATAGTGCTATGGTATTGTGGAGAAAGGGCTCATTCCTAGGGCAAGTTTGCACAGGAGGGGTCTAAGAAAAGGACCTGTGGATTTGTTCAAGGGTTCCAACAGGGATATAAAAGAGCCTCTTTAGCTAAGATTTGGAGCGATCCAGAGACCGGGAGGTCGGCAGACCTTGCCGAGGTAGGGGGGTTGCATCAGGTGGTATTAGAGCTAAGATTTAAATTTGTTTGCAGAAACAGAAAAATGAAAAAGAGGAAAGTTGGCACCATTTGTGGTATCAAAGAAATTTTCAACTTATGTCCATAGGTGACGTAGTGGACTCATGCCACCAAGAAGGTGTAGAGTGATTGCAGAGATGGAAGAAGAGATGAGGCGACTCAGAATGATATTAGACACCATGGAGAAATAACAGAGAAAAGCACCAGATGTTGGTGATGTCAGTGAAGCTGAAAGCGCAGAAGCAGAGGTTGAAGAAAATGTAGTAGAGGACGTTGCACAAGATTTCTTGATACAAGTTGTTTCAAGAATAGGAGCCATAGCAAGGATAGAGGTACCTATGTATAAAGTAAATTTATAAGTTAAAGAATTGTTATATTGTGTACGCACCATGGACAAGTACTTTGATTATGAAGATATAGAAGAGGATAATATGGTGAAGCATGTAGTGACAAGACTAAAAGGCCATGCTGCATTATTGTGGGATGAATTACAAGCCGAATGCAGGAAAAATGGTAAACAGAAAATTAAAAACTAGGATAGGATGGTAGATAATATGAAAGCCAATTTTATCCCAAGGGATTACCATATCAATCTTTATAGAAGATTGCAGAACCTAAAACAGAGAGGTTTATCAATGAAGGAGTATACTAAAGAATTTTATCGACTGAACATCAGGGTTGGACAGAAGGAGAATGAATATGAGAAGACAACAAGATATATCAATGGGTTGAGATATGGAATTAAGGAGGAAATCAACATGATGTCTGTCAGTAAAGTCAAGGATGCCTGTCAAGGATGCCTATCAAGTAGCCTTGAAAGCTGAGGAAAAATTAACCAGGAGTCAAAACCAATGAAGCATAGGCGGAAGTTCAAGCAGAGGCAAAGGAACCAATAGAGAGAACTTACAGAAGTCAAAGTCTAAAGATGACAAACAACATAGTCACCATGAGAAAGGTGGAAGTTTCAGAGAAGGACAACATGGCGGAAGAAGTTCTTTTCCCAAAGGTAGAGGAAGAGGAAGAGACAAAGGAGGCATAGTTAAATGTTATACCTGTGGAAAACAGGGGCACAAATATTGGGAATGTCCCGACAGAAAAAGACAAGGTGGAGAAGCACACATTTTCGAAGAACAAAGGCATGTGGAAGAAGAAACTATAGAAGGAGGAAGAAACCTCATGATGAGGAAGATTTTTCTTAAACTCGAGAAGGAACCAGAGGAACCAATTCAGCGAACAAGTCTATTCAAAACTGCTTGCAAAACTAAATACAAAGTTTTCAAAGTGATCATAGACAGTGGGAACACAAACAATCTAGTATCTACAAAGATGGTGGATAAGATGGAATTGAAGACAACTGCACATCCAAATCCATACAAAGTATCGTGGTTACATAAAGGACATCAAGTCATGGTAAGTCAACAATGCCGAGTTGAATTTAAAATAGGAGGTTACAAAGATGAAATATTGTGTGATGTAATTCCTATGGACATCTATCATATTTTATTGGGGAGGCCATGGAAATATGACCGAAAGGTTATTGATGATGGGCGGAAGAATACCTATACCCTAGAGAAGAATGGTAGGATGCATATGTTGTTTCCCATAGAAGACAAAGAGAAACAGACAGAAGCTAGTCCAAGTATACTTCTCATTAGTGGGAAGGAACTCTTGAATGAAGTCAAGAAGGAGAAATAAATGTAGTTTGTTGTAGTGAGGAAGACTAGAGTTATCCTTAAAAATAATTATGTAGAATATTTACCTATAGAAATCCAGGAACTCTTTGAAAATTTTGTTGATATAGTCGTGGATGAGTTACCACACTCATTGCCACCCATTAGGAGCATAAGCCATCATATCGACCTTATTCCAGGAGCTAGTTTACCGAACAAAGAAGCTTATAAGTTAACACCTAGAGAGAATGAGGAGGTAAAAAAAAAATTCTAGGAGTTGTTGGATAAAGGGTTATTCAGGGAAAGCCTAATCCCATGTGTAGTACCGACTGTATTAATTCCAAAGAAAGATGGAGTATGGAGAATGTGTACAAATTCTCGAGCCATCAACAATATAACCATTAGATACAAATTTCCTTTACCAAGGATGGATGATTTCATGGTTTGTTTGAGTGGAGCAAGCTATTTTTCCAAGATAGACTTGAAGATAAGATATCATCAAATAAGGGTGAGAGAGGGAGATGAATGGAAAACAACATTCAAGACAAATGAAGGATTGTTTGAATGGTTGTTCATGCCATTTGGGTTGACAAATGCACCAAGCGCATTTATGATACCGATGAATGAAGTGTTGAGAGACTTCATCGACAAATTTGTCATAGTATATCTAGATGACATACTAACCTTCAGCAAGACAAAAGAAGAACACCTAAGACATCTGACAACCATAATGGAAAGGTTGCAGGGAGGGAAATTGCTGATAAATCTGAAGAAAAGTTCTTTTATGAAGGAAGAGCTCATATATTTGGGTTTCTAATATCTTCAAATGAATTGACGATGGAACCATAAAAGGTGAAAGCAATGAGAGAATGGCCATCACTGAGCAACATATTTGAGGTAATAATTTTTCATGGGTTGGCGAGTTTTTGTAGGAAATTTATCAGAAATTTCAGTGGCATATGTGCACCCATATTGGACACTGTGAAGAAGAAGAACAAGTCCCTCAGTTGGACAGAGGAAGCTGAAAAAAGTTTCAAGGTGTTGAAAGAAAAGATCATAGAGCAGCCAATTCTAGTCTTACCAGATTTTGGAAAAACATTTTAGGTGAGATGTGACACAAGTGGATTAGCCATTGGAGCAGTCTTAAGTTAGGACAATAAGCCAGGTGCTTATTTTAGTGAGAAACTGAATGATGCCAAGAAAAATTGTTCCACTTATGATAAGTAAATTTATGCAATGATTCAAGATTTGAGAAAATGGAGGCATTATTTAATTCCTAAAGAATTTGTCTTGTATAGTGATAATCATGCTTTACAATTTATTACTAGGAAGGAAAAGTTGAATCAGAAACATGCAAAATGGGTAGAATTCATGAAGAATTTTACTTTTGTTATTAAACACATTGTTGGAACTGCTAACAAAGTTGTAGATTCTTTGAGTAGAAGGAATTTGATTGTACAGGAATTATGAGTCGAGACTTTGGGGTTCGAACACCTCAGGTAGATGTATAAAGAAGATGCATATTTCAAAGAAGCTTACAGGACATGCAATAATCCTTTGTTGGGAGACAAAATCCCATGGACTGAATATTTGATTTAGGATGGATTATTGTTCAAGGGAAGCCAATTATGCATTCTGAAGTGCTCAATGAGAGACAACCTGCTGAAAGAGAAACACAGTGGAGGTTTAGCTGGACACTTTGGTCATGAAAAGATGTTTGAACAATTGAGAAATCATATTATTGGCCGAGAATGACAGAAGAAGTGAAGAAGGTTGTGAAAAAATGCAAAATTTGTCAGTATGCAAAAGGAATACAACAGAACACGGGTTTGTATCAGCCATTACCAATTCCAGAGAGGTCGTGGGATGCAATCAATATGGATATTGTTTTGGGATTTCCTAGAACTCAAAAAGGGAGAGATTCCATATTTCTTGTGGTGGACAGATTCTCAAAAATGACACATTTCATACCATGACAAAAGAAAAGTGATGCCACACACATCGCCAATTTATTTTTTAGAGTAGTGAGACTACGTGGATTGTCGAGAAGCATAGTTTCAGACAGAGACACCAAATTTGTAGGACATTTTTGGAGGACTCTATGGAAGAGGCTGGGAAATAACTTATTATTTAGTACATCATATCACCCTCAAACAAATGGACAAACTTAAGTACTAAACATAAGTCTCAGAAACTTACTTAGAAGTTTAGTCATTGAGCAAGGTCGACAATGGGATCATATTTTAGCACATGCATAATTTACGTTCAATAATTCAGTGAATAGGAGAGCAGGAAAAAGTCAACTTGAAATTGTATATGGTATACAACCAAGAGGGATTACAGAGTTGATAAATTTAGATCAAGATGAGTTATAAAGTGTTGGAGCATAGGATTTTGCGACAAAAATGCAAAAATCCATGACAAAGTCATAGAACAGCTACAGGAAAACAACTAGAAATACAAAAGTAGAGTTGATCAAAAGAGAATAGAATTTGAATTCAAAGTTGGAGATGAAGCTTTAGATTATTTGAGAAAAAAGAGGTTCCCGAGGGGAATGTATAACAAATTGAATATTAAAAATATTGGACCATGTAGGATTCTCAAAAAATTCACAGTCGATGCTTATGATATTGAGTTGCCAGAAAATGTTGGGATATTGCCAATATTCAATGTTGTAGAACTGTATCCTTACAAGAAAGATGAAGCAGGAGAATCAGATGATCAGAAATAAATTATGTGGGAAGAGAAATTGCCCACAACAGAAAAATCTCAGATGGAGAAAATTATTGAGTAGAGGGATGGAAAGAAAACCAGGAGAAAGACATATACTGAATATTTAGTGAAATGGAAGGATCATCTAATGGAGTATGCAAGTTGGGTCACAAAACTTGATATTTTGAAGCATGGAAAGACAGTGCAGGAGCTCATGGACAGGATTCTATGAAATTTTTTAACCAGAGGAGTATGATGCAGGAGCATCACCTTCAAGGTCAACAATGCATGCATAGAGGCAAATGAATGACATCTCAGGAATGTCGGAATTTCAAATCGAGCATTAAATCATAATTTAATTGGGTTGTTGATATATTTTGTTGAGCAATTTGAATATTGTAACTTGTTTGAAAAGTCTCTAAGGACAGTAAGAAAACACAGACATGGAATGATGACTTTGTCCGATAGTAATTAGCAGTTATTGTAATAAGACTGGGTGGATGTTAGCTTTAAAGTCTGAGATGATAGGTTTCAGAACAGGAAGAGAGAGCTCAGAGAGATGACCCTTGGATATATTTTGAAATTGCATTGTAATAGATCAGTAGAGTGGTAGAGTACAAGAAGATCGATATAGATGAGTAACAATAGGTGAATAGAGAAGAGTAGAGTAGAGGAACACTATGTAATTTTCATTTTATGAATGAATAGAACAAGTGAAAATTGCCCCAAAATCCTTGGATTGTGTTCATCTAAAATGTGATCTCATGAATGATGTTATGTATGTATGATTCATTACAGTTTATTTTTATGTATGAGAGTTCGAGAGATTGACTGTATGAATTCATGATGAAACTAGTTGACTTTCTCTCTGTTTCTCCTCTGATGCTTGAATGCAAGGTGTGCATCTCAAACACAAGGAATGTGTCGACTGAGTCTCAGATTCGCTCAGAGATAAGTTCAGAGGGAACCAAGGAAACTCACACTAGGTGCAAGGTGTGCACAACGTCAAGAAGCTAACTAGATTTGAAGAACCAGAGTCAAAGAAAGCCAGGTGGG
>JZKD02S0110152.1:59595-69683 GCA_000966675.3 Picea glauca | reverse complement strand
CTTGAGTTATAATTGAAATTCCATAATTTATAATAAAACAGTGTGCGCATTTTTTATTAGTTTAACTTCTTTGAAAAAAATAAAGGCTTTTAATATAATTCTTTCACGGCAGACAATCATGTAAAACAGTTCTCAAACTTTAAAAAAAGATTACATCCTGAGTTATAATTGAACAATACGACACATTACATCCTTTACTGGTTCAATACAAAAATAGAGGTATAGAAATTCCACAGCAACAAAAAGAATGTGCACGGATACAAAATATAAAGCTTTTATTTAGTAACAACTACCTTTACTATATTATTCAATTCTCAAACCATATACAAAGGACCCTCTACTTTGAGTCACTCGACCAATTAATTATGTTTGAATGGGTGGAGAAGCACCAACCATAACAATACTACGATGAGTAGTGCTTGAAATAAATTAATTGGTGTGAGTAACCTATACAAGCTGTAAAATATATAAAATTAGGCATTATAACTGTAACATCTCTTTATAGTGAGAATATGTTATCGACTTATTCTTTGAGGACACTTGCATGCGAGTGATACGGTTTTAGTATATGGTTTTTTTTTTTTCGATTATGGATTTTTATGATGATTTTGATCATCTTTATGAAGAGTTTACATGAATTTGCATGACACGTGCTAGATTGTGGATGTCGATGGCATCAATGAACCTCTTTGGGCTCCGGATTGAGTCAGGGAATGGATTGTGTTTTGTTTGAGTAATTCATTTTACGCATATGTGTCATATGATTGATTTAGTATGGTTATGTATATGGATCAGTGACATTGTTTTGTCAATGGATGTAGGCTAATGATGATTGCTAATTTGACTCACATAAGGAGTAATGGAGTCATGCACAAAAACGGGATATTGAGAGAGAGGTGTGGCATCGTCCATGTCATAGCCTACTAGGACTCCTGTTATGGCTCGAATTGTAGGTTAACGATTACCTAGTCCGAGAGACTCACAATGTTGTGAGGCAGATTGAGACAATCGCTCATGAAGATTCTAAGGGGTGTGCAATAAGGTAGAATCCTTATTCCTTAGAAGCCTTAAGTAGTATTTCAGAAGGTCGCCTGAATGGAGTGGTGACTCCAATGGTTGGACAACTACCAAAACTAGTAAAAGGCGAGTGACACACTTGGAGCACAGAGTTGTGTCTTGAAGGGCACGTCGCGTAGATAAAACTTGAGTCAATGAATCTAGGTGGCCTAGAAAACCTTGAAAGAATAATTATAAACCTTGAAAATATTTAGGCATTGTTTGATTTAAATAATTAATTAAAGAATGAATTTATTAATTATCAATCCCAAATAAAAGTCTAAACCTATTAAAAAAAAATTAAGCCTAAGTCTAAGTTTTTGTGAGGAGACTAAACTATATTATTAACTAAATTAAAAGGGATGAGGTAAATCAATTTTAAGAATTAAGAAAAATGAAATAAATCTAAAGATTTGATTTAATACACATGCTTGTAAGAAAATACCAAATTGGAATTTTAAAATAAGAAATCAACAAAGCATGAGAGAGTAGTTGTACATATAGAATGGTATGCCTAGCTATCACTAGCTTAACTAGAAGAAGACTCATATTTTAACTCTAACTTAGATTTAGTAAGGACTCAGTCATTAAATGAAAATCTGGGGAATAAAGAGACTACTAGGAGTGATTTAAGGAGCGCATTTGGGAAATGTGAGGGAGATTAATTTTTAATTAAAATAAAATATGTAAATACTTGTGCAACTTGGGGAGAGGGTGATGAGTCTAGGGGGGGTAATCTTTATTTATTAAATTAAAAAGAAGATTGATTGTGCATGTGGGGAGGTGTCAGTAAGGAAATTCCTATAAAGAAAATGGTATAGATGTGAAATGGATCATCACTGGTTATTGGTAAAGTTATGTTGCCAAATTATTTTTGACTAGTTTTACTTGTGAGAGTTGGGATACCCAGCTTGAGATAGAGTGGTGGCTTTACTTTGCAAGGCAAGCTTGGAGCTAGAATATTTTTGGTTTTGCGTGCATGGCCCCTTCGAGGCTCGAAGGGCTAATGGGGAAGAAGGATACCCCTAACGTTGAATGGGAGGTACCAGTGAGGTATTTGGAATTGGCAATGGAAGGAGCTAGGCGCAAGTTCGAGTGGAGTTCTTCGACAATATCAATCCTCGTCAACATCATATTATTGGTTACGGTACTCCAATTTGTGTATTGTTGTTTAAGAATTTATGAATATTGTTGTTAGTCTGTGCTGCTGAGGAAAATAAGGATATTATGGGAATTTATATCGAATTTTTAATTGAATTTTGTGGACATACCGAGATCTGTTATATATGCTTCTCTAGTAAAAAAATATGATGAGATGTATTGCAATTTTATTTGTTTAATGGGCTTTGAAACCCATTGCAATTGTGGTGAAATTCTAATTTTGCATTGACAAGATCTTGGATGGTTTCATGAATACTAAAAACGATAATTTGCTGCTAGTGGATATATATATGTGTGTAACAATTGTGGAATTACTGGTCACTTCCTTTGGAATGCTTATCAGAGTTTTCTTTTAACTTATTTAAATTTTCAATACAAACCATATAATTGTGATTTAAATGAGCCCTCTCCTGTAGCGAATTTCTTCCAGCGATTTCAATGAGCCCTCTCTTGTAGGGATTTACCTTATGTTCGGTCCGTAGTAGTAACCATTTATTGCCCCATTTCAATTTGTTTTAGCTTGCTTAAAATATTACCTTTGTATCGTTGGAGCCCTTTTCGCCGTCTCCCTTTACTTTCGTAGGCATTTCCATGGATTGTTGTTAAATATTCATGACGAACACATTTTAAGTGCAAGCTACAATTTTCGCTACAGAATTTATGACCCCTCTAGAAAATTTTGGAATTAGAACTCTGTAGATATGCCTCGAATTTCTATTTGTAATTTGATTCCCTTCAATCGCCTTTGTTATTTTGGGCCATCGTTAAGATGCTTCGTCGATTTGCTTACTTACTGCTAGAGTTTCTCAAGTGAATTTAAAAGCCTTTGTTGGCGTTGAGACTCGATGTTTTTGTTTGTCAGCCACGATGGAATCCTTGGAATGTCCCAAACTGTTCTCGAGAAGAACACTAGTTTGTATATCTGGAATTTGGCACAGGTTCTTGAAGAAACCAGTTGAATTGAATTTAATATCATATATTAAAGATATAATGTGCTAAGATAAGTATCATTGTTTTATTGAATAATTTTTATTCAATTCTTAGATTAGGTTGAAAATGGTGTTGACTCATGTTAATTGATGATAGAAATTATGGCAGTACCTTTAATTACTTAGAGTTTCAGTGAAATGAGAATTTACAAAAGATATTAATGAGAAGTGTCTAGATGTCACATTGACTAGAATAATCCATTGGCGCAAGTTGCACAACCTGTGGTAATTAAATAAACAATACCATGTTCACCCAATCAGGATTAATGGCATAATTAAATTGTTTTAAGGTTAATAGCCTTTATCTCTTAGTGAAATGGGTCATTTTTGCGTGAGATCAACTCGTATTCTTAGAAGGATGTTTGTGATTAAATTAACATAATTGTACAACAAAAAAATAATAAGTATAGTGAAGGTTAAACACTCCATCCCGTGGGATTGATAAAGTCTTGAGTTTTAGTTTAGTAACCCTAATTTGATTGTAAAAGTTATAAATTTAAACGAGAGATAGAGTAATGTTTATTTTAACTTTTAATGATTTTTCAATCTCAAACTAGCGCCGTTGGTTGTGCACTTAGTTAATTATACCTTGATATGAGAAGGGATATTTAATAAGCTAAGATTGGGACATCATAGTATAATAGATGTAGTTATATAAGGTTTCTGATATAATAGATGTAGTTATATACGATTGATATCATGTGTAGATAATAAAATTCTTAAGTAGTAATGTTGAATATAGTAATGATAATTAGAATTGGCGCTCTATCTATTTGATATTAAGGTTTTACTTATGCTCTTGTGGTTCTTATTATTCTTATGTATTATTCTTTTACTCTTCGTACTTGATTATTGCTTAAAATCATTCAAGAAAGGAATTTTATTCTACTATGCTTGAAAAAATTGATGGGAATTTATTTGATAATTCTAGTCTTGATTTGTGGTTATGATTGGTTAATGAGATTTAGATACCCCCTTGTTCTTCAGAACAGTCGCCAGTCCTAAGACCTTAAATGGTCAAAATCAATCGGATGAATCCTGGACTTGAGCGTTTCTTATGTGTCTTGGAGGTCCTAACCGTGCAAGATAGGTTGGGCGGGTAGTTCCTTTTGTTACTTTTACAAGATATGTTTGATTGATTGATAATGATGTTGCTTTGAGTTGATATTGAGTAAATTGCTTGTGTAGTGTTTAATACATTGTGATGCATGACACTTATCAAATGTTTGTTTTAAAAAAATAAAAAACTCTTACCTCTTTGAACTTACTTGTTTTCGTAACGGAGGGGTTGTTACATATGGTATCAGAGTGGGTTCAACCATACGAATTTTGAACCGTTATGCCTTCTTGTGTGTTAAACTTATGACTTAGACCTTATCACTAATTAAAATTTGAAATTTGTCCATGCAGGTAATCATGGTTAGAGGACGTCGTCGAGGTAGGTGATGTGGTGCTAGGGGAAGAGGTACGACACCTCCAGTAGCATCCAATCCATAGGGGTCTAATCCCCAAGGAGAAGAAAACGTCATTGGGTAGGAGCAGGTTGTTGTGGGAGATGTGGTTGGTTTGATGAGGTCATTTAGAAGTATGTCAGAGGCCTTGATTAATCGACTACATATAGATGATTTTAGGGCGTTTGTACTCAATCAGGGTCCACAACGCGCTCCAACTAGTAGTGGTAGCATTCACAAAGAACTCGAGAAGGTGAATTTTCTCGAGTTCATGGATGCCACAGACGGCTTAGCCATTGACGCATGGTTGCAGAACATGACAATGTTGTTGATGATTGCAGCACTTAAGCCTGCAATAGAATATGACTACAGCACTGAAGCCTGCAACAAAAGATAAATCAAAATTCCAATTTGGGGAGCAACTGGAGGAAGCTGGAGCTGAACCAGCAGGAGAAATGACAGAAGCTAGTATGTCAGGTTAAGTGAGTAAGCAACAAATCAATCAAAAAGAAACTACAGGATTGGAGTTTGCAGCAGAGTGGTGACTTAGTGCCACAAGAGGAGATGAAAACAACAAGGGGGATCGAGTTGATCTACCCATTACAAACAAGGAAATGCAGGAGAGAAGTCTTCCAGAGAGCCAACCATTGGAGTAGTTGGACGAGGTGATTGAGAAGATAAGAAGGTTGATGTTGAGGTCAACGACATAAACTTCCAACAAGGGGAAGTTGAGCAGAAGGAAGGCGACCATAGCAGTAGGGAAGAAGCACTAGTAGCATCAACAAAGAAGTGGAGCAAATGGACAACTCCAAAGAATAGTTTGGGATCCAGGTGGATTTCAACAAAGTCAGGAAGCTCATGAGTAGGATCTCATGAATTTTTTTCACCAGTGGAGTATGATGCAGGAGCATCGCTCCAAATCAGCAATGTGTCAACTAGACGACACATGAAACACACATTCAATGGAGGAAGAGGCACCACATACAATTAAACATGTAAGGCTGGAAGAGCCAAGGCCGTTTCCTTTTTGCAAACTGGAGGTGAGGTTGCCTTAATGGTTGATAGGTTGAGGAGATCTAGATCCGATCCAGACTAGAAAGCCATTGATAGTAATTCATTGTAATTAATGAGAGTAGGTATATGGAGGGAAAGGCTCGAGGAGCCCCTCTTTTGTAAAAGAGATATTTGTATCTTATTTTTCATACAGAAGAAAGACTAGATGAGATAGAGAAGAGAAGAGAGAGAGACGAGACTTTGTAGAAGTCTGAGATTTTGTAAACACTTGTAAACAAGCATTCTGAGATTGATACAAAGAACAGTTTTTCCTGCATGAGAATCTTTATGTGCTTATGCGTATTTGAATGAATGTCTTTTTTGTGTTTATATGCATATGTTGTAGATGTATGTTAGATTCCATCTGTAGGTTATAGACACAATTTGTTGTTTGTGAGTTTTCGATTTTAAGTTTGGGTTCTTTATGGCTTCATGCAAGGGGTTGCATGACAGAGTACTGAGGACTCTATGAGCCAGTGCAAAGAGTGCACATCTAAGTTCTGTGAAACTCGGGAAAGAACGTGCCAGGAGGGCGCACCAAAGAAATCATAGACTCAAGGAAAAAGCCTCAAGTTTCTGAACACCTTGGAGGTGGAGACTGTGCAGAGGATGACACAAAGAGAAAATAAAATCATTGAGTATTTTGTAGAGATCTGTTAGGTGGGCATCGAGCAAGTGCAAAGACTGCACCAGAGGAACTCTATTTTGAGTTTAGAGACAAGACAACTGTATGCACAGAAGACACTTACAGACTTATTGAATACTCTGCAAGGCTCAGCAATGAGTGCTTGAGCGGAAGTTGCCAAGAGGGCACTTATATCTCTTCAAGGAGCAGAAGAGACAAAGACCTTCGAGATACGAACAGTTGAATCTCGAGGAGGAAGAGGAGTTGTTCAACATTCTAGAGGAAGACATGTGCAAGGAGTGCACCCGACCAACACTCAGACGAAGTGTTGTAATATTTCCATCAGGAGGCTAGTCAGAGCACAAGGACTGCGTGTAGAGGCGAACTTATTTCGAGTTCGTAAACTGAGGAGGAATAGTGCCATTGTGCATAGATTCTCTGCAAGGAGTGAAGAAAGGCCAAGAGTAGTTCAATCAAGTGGAATGAGAGACAAGCACAAGGAGTGCGAAGGAGCGGACCTTTTCCAAGTCCCGAAGGCTCAAGAGGGGTAGTGCGAAGAATATCACACAGAGTGCAAGAGTGTGCATATTCAAGCTAGAGTTTCATTGACAGAGCTTAGGAGGGAAGCACGGGGGTCAAGAACCAAGTTTTTAGTCTCACAAGAGAAAGATCAAAGGCCGAGCCTTCGAAAATTTTAAATATTTGAAGTTTGGGAAGAAAGTGCCAAGGCTCAGGAGGAGGAGCATCTGTAGTCGTAGATCAACCACAAAGGAGGAAATATGGACCATCGAATCCACGTCCAGACACTCAAGAGAGAGCATAGGAGGAATATCAGACCTGGACCATAGGATCTGAGCACGTGTACCAATAGTCATTGGATCCGGAGGAAGGTGCACGATGGTTAAACCCTTTGATAGTGCACAGGATGGTGAAATTTTCCAAGTCCCAAAATCATCATAACCATCCATTTTCGAAGGACAGGTGGCAGTAGATCCAGGTGTTCATGGAAATAGACATCGGAAGATTTAAGAGGACTAGAGGAGCAAACTCGCGAAAGGCGAAATCGTGTAATCATTCTGAACAGTTGGATCCAGGGTGACAAGTGGCAAAGATCCACACATATCAGAGGATCGGGCACCAGGAGAACAATGGTGAAGAAAAGAGAAAATACCCAGGGAACTGGGAACCTAAGTGATCCTAGCCATCCACTGAGAGGGATACATGGTGAGAGATCAACATTTTTCTAACTCGCTAATGGAGAACATCAAAGGGAAGAGTTTGAGAACTCGTGAGGTCCGAAATCACGATATGATCTAATTTGTCATATCACAAGAGACCCAAGACCATTGATTTGGGAGAGGGGACTTCAGAAGTTCAGGATCAAGATTTTGAAGGATAGGCATTGTGTTGCATTCCGACTTTGCGAAACATGAGGTCTCGATGTGCTCGGAGGATTATCCCAAGGTCATAGGAAAGGGTCACATGAAGAGAAGGTTAAGGGAGGAGCTAGCGGAGGCTAAGTGCTTAACCCGAAGATCAATATTTCAGGGAACGAAGAGTTGGAGTCAACTCACGTTCATTTCCCCGACACTCGAAGTCGTGATACGATCATAGTCATCACTCGAGGAGAAAGAAGGACCATCATATTTGGTCTCTAGGAGGATTTAGAAATCGAAAGATCGGGACTCAAGAGATTTGGGTGGCTTGTATGCAGAACACCCGAGGTCCTAAACTTTGAAACGCCTTTTGTGTAGGCATGTGATCACAACCCATGGTCGCGTGAAAGAAGAAGCTTGCGCCTGACACTTGTTTGCGCAGGATGAGTTTCAGAAGGACCTATGGATATTTTTTAGAGATTCCATCAGGGAATTGAATAGTTTTTCCGGCTCAAGGAGATTGAACGATCCAATGACGTGGAGGTTAGTAGACCCTGTTGAGGTAAGGGGTCTGCGTCAATATGGATTTGGAAGTGGTTGATAGGTCTATTCAATCTAGATATGGAAGCAACCGTGATTCTATGTGATAACCATAGTTTCATAAAGATGACATAGAATCTTGTGTTCCATGACAAGTCAACACACATAGAAATATGATATCATTACATTTGTGATATGGTGGAGAGAGGAACCATAAAGATCCATTATGTTAGCACATATGAACAGGTTGCAAATGTTTTCAACAAGCCTCTGTATCATGTAAATTTTGAGAACTTTCGAGATAAGATTGGTGTAGTCCAAAAGGACCTCCCTCGAAAGGAGGAGTAGTGGTGATGCAAGCCTTGTGCTGAAGATTTCGAGCTTCAAGTTGATGTTTTTGTGATGCAAGCCTCGTGCTGGAAATTTCCAGCTTCATGTTGATGTTGTTGTGTTTCCAACCTCATGTTGAAGATTTCCAGCTTCATGTTGATGTTGTTGTGATGCCATATTCATGTTGAATATTTCCAGCTTTGTGTTGATGTTGTCAAGTTTCCATATTTGTGTTGAATATTTCCAGCTTCATGATGATGTTTTTGAGATGCCAGCTTCGTTCTGATGATTTCCAGCTTCGTGCTGATGTTGTTGAGATTCCATATTTGTGGTGAAGATTTTCATACTAGTGCTAATGTTGATTATGCTCCATCCTTCGTGATGTGATTTTATTGTTGTTGATGTTGCATCATCCTTGTGTTGTTATTCATGATGATGATGTATTAGTGTTACACTAATCCATGTTGATGCAGATGATGATGATGTCATTCCATCTCCCTATTATGGATGATGATATTGATGATGAGAAAAACTTCTGATGATTTATAGATATGCCAGTCAGTGTTATAGATGATGTTGATGTTACTTCCCTCTCTCTCTCCTGATGATGTTGTAGAATACCCTTCTTATTAAGGGGGAGTGTTGAAATTTTGTAACTGCAAAGTGTATTCCGTTTATTATTGAGTTGTTATTCATTAGATCAATCCCGTTTTGTGGATTGATCATGTTGAGCATTGTAATTGATCAAATCCCCTTTTGTGGATTGGTCAAACCCTAAATATATTATGAAAATTGAGAAGTCGGCTCCCAGGCTAATTAAAGTGGTTTAACCACTAAGAAGACAAGTTATCCCTCCCTAGTGAAGAGACAAATTTTCAACACCTGCCAATTTGTATAAATAAAGGAAGCCAATGCCTTATTATGTCACTCACTCATTTGATCATCCAGTGCATAAGTTTGGTAGCTGCAGTTGGGAGAAGAAGGAAGAGAGAGGCACATTGCTTAGTGTTGGATATTTTCTAGTGTTTTGGTTTATTGTCTTGGCATTGTATTGGGTATATATATTAAGGAAGTTTTGTTGGGTTTTCTCCCCCATGAGGGTTTCCCAGGATAAATATTGTGTATCTTTTGATTGTGTTTCTCTCGGTGATCCTACCTATGCTATGGCTATCTAGTAAATTGAAAAGAAACCTAATAATATCTTAAACCTTAACAACATCCCATGCATTGGTAAAACGAATTTTTATCAATCAACATCATAATTTTAAAGGAAAGAACGCATTTATATGAAAAACATTGGAAGGATATAATAGGGACAAGAGTTCAAATTTACAAATCAACATATCCCTCAGAATCTAGTTCCTCCTTTTGATTTGTGACATGTTTACAAATTTTTTCGTGTTGGGATCTTGATATATTTAGGGTTTATCCCGATTGGACAATTTATTTTATATGTTTGGGTCATTTTGATTAGACAAGTTTTTGTACTTTTCTATATATATATATA
>JZKD02S0110152.1:17881-41605 GCA_000966675.3 Picea glauca | reverse complement strand
ATTCAATGAGTTCTTTTTCTTTATAACCCAAAGGATAAAATTGTTTCCTAAGTGCAGAAATAAAATTCTTCCATGATGGAAATACTTTACCCACATCTTGTGTTCCTTTTTGCAGATTTCTTTGCCACCAAATTAGAGCTGTACCTGCAAGTCTCAAAGATGCCAATTTTATTTGTGTGGCTTCATCCTTGATTTGTTGAACACTGCAGTATACCTCCATTTGTCTGATCCAGTTATCAAGTTTTGCTACATTCACTTCACCATCATATATGGGCAATTCAAACTTTACATCAAGTTTCAACAATGGCATTTCATGTTTATACTTATGTACATTTTTCTTCTCATTAGATTTTGAACTTTAACTTGAAGAAGAAGGAGAAGAAGGAGGTGTTGATGGAGGTGAAGGAGGAATGTGAGAATGGTCCTCTTCCTCTTCACTGTTTCCTTTAGAAGTATTACCCAAAACCGGTCGCTTCCGTTCCAAATAATCTTCATACAAAACTGTCACCATCTCTGACATAGCATGGAATGTTTTCCGTAAATCTTTATCTTCTTGAGAAATCCCTTCATCCGATGCCATCTTCTCTTTGAAAGAAGCTCTATTTCTCAATCCAATTAATGGATTCTCTGCAACAATCTCGCCTTCACCACGCTGTAGATTTTCCCTGGTTATCATGCAACTCAAATCCAAACATCAACTAGCTTTGATACCAATTGATCCGACAGGATCTTTTCAATGATTATGGTTGAGTTTTAAACTTGCATGAATAATTTAACCATTTGAGAATTTAATGAAAGAATGAGGAAAGAAGAGGATTATATCAGTCAAATACACATATGCAGACCTGAAAAGAATGATAAACAACAAACCATAAGAACGCAGGTTGATAATGGAGTTCAGCACAATGTTTGCCTACGTCTCCGGGCCTTTCTCCTGTGGGGGAGGCTTCTTTATTTCTGCTCAAGTGCTAAAAATTACATCTCAGCAATGCCCAAAGGCTACAAGACTGATCTGGTCTTGTTGTCCCAGATCTCAAGAACCCTGCAAAAGAAACGTCACGCAAAACTGATGCTCCAAGCTCCCAGAAACGATCCGACAGCGTTTCCACCACAAAGGCTTCCCTGCAACAAACTGACTTTGGCTTGGCTTTCCTTCAGCATAACTCTGCTCTGAATGACTATCCATTGGCCTCAAACAGGCCTGGTTTATATAGCAAAGGAGTTGGTTTCACATCCCCAACTTCCTCCAAGAATCTGGCCTCCAAAAATGCCCAATATCCCCCAAAAATGGAGAAAATCCACTAATAATAGGCATATTAAATTAAAAATAACCAAATTCTTTTAGTAAAACCCCACTTCTGTAATGTTATTGGGCCACAGCCCCCTTTGTCGACGCGCGCTCCTGTTTTTACGGTCACATGGGCTATCGTGGGCTAAGCGCAAGCCCATAGGCTACGCGCTAGCCCCCACTTCTCGTACCAGTTGTGGTCTTATTAGCATAATATTCGGCCATATGGCCACGGTTTTAAAACAAACCCCGCGCTAAATGTGTAAACCCCTGGGTCACGTGGTACCGTTAACAAACTCGCCGACGGTTATGTATAATGGTTGTATGGTATAGTAAATGTGGCGAGGGCTGGGGCTAGGGCCCGGCCCTTTTGCCGTCCATTTGAACCATTAAAAAAATTCAAAAAGAATATTTGCCCATTCCATAACAAGTACTGCCCGCCGGCGCCGTGGCTAGCCCAACTTCGTGGTCCGTTGCCCTGCTCGGAGGTCCCGGGTTCAAACCTCCTCGGCGACAACAAACCAATTTTAACATTGAAACTTACCAACCAATAATGGGGTGCCAGGTGGCAGCCCTTGAGTGGGCCACATGGCACCCTTACCAACCAACTTAATCTTGCCACGTGGCATCATTTGATTGGTCCACGGGTCTGCCATGTCAACCACTGTACGCCACCTGTCACTCGACCATGCTGCCATGTCATCTGCCGTACTGCCCAGTCATCTGCCGCGTGTCTACCCCGTCAGCGTGCCACATCAGCTGCTGACATCATCCTGCCACGTGTCACCCTGTGAGTGGTGACACATGTCACCTCAACATTGGTCCGATCGTATGCCGAAAAGGCCAAATCCACCTGACACGTGTCGCGTCCTGGTGATGCCACGTGTCCTCCATACGGTCTGCCACGTGTTGCCTTCTGGAGCCCACGTCAGCTGTATGGACATGCCACGTCAGCTGTACGGATGTGCCACGTGGACTGTACGGACTGTACAGTCATCCCCCTTTTTTTCCTGTTTGACTTTTCGGACATGACGCAATATCTTCTCCATACGGACTCTGTTTGATGAAGTAAATATACCGCCGGAATCAGAAAGACGAGACATACACAATGGCACAGGTTTCGTCGCATTCCGAGCACTTTCATTTTTGAGCATTTTTTCAAGCCCTATCAGGCTTCTGGATCAGTTTTCGGATCCAGAATATCATATGATATGATTGATATGAAGACTATATCCGTTGATATCATATGATATGATTGTTATGAAGACTGTATGTCTCCGAATAGTAGATATATACTATTGTGGTGGATGTGTTCCATTGATTGTGACTATATGTCACTGATCAAGTATCTGTATGTTACTTAGTGTGGTAGTGTACCACTGGATAGTACTTGTGTACTACTATGGATAGACACAGTTGTGTTCTATTGAATAACATTGTTTTGATTGCCTTGAAAACTATCAGTAGTGTCGGGAAATGTTTAATAAACTAGACGGATGATCAATGGACAGATCTTTCCCAGATAGAAAATGGTCCAAGACATTTATTCTTCCAGGACATATGTCCATTTAGAAGAATGGTTCTCATGTCACTCTGTGGAGTGAGTGACTTATCTAGAATCATGTCTGATTACTCAGATGGAGTATGGTTTCGAGAGATGATGCAGCTGATGACACTGATAGTGATGATGGTGCTCATGATCTAGTCACGAGATAGTCTATACGACTATGTTGATGCTACCGGGTGAATGGTATGTTTGTTATCAAGACCATTACCTTCAATACCTCCCTAGCTAGGAGGGAGTGTTGATATTATGGTAGCTACGAGAGGTATTTACCTCCACGTGTAAACCTGATGAGAATATAATATTTTGTGGAGCAAGAAGAAACCCTAATTAGTCAGCTAATAACCCTAGAAAACAAGTCGGCTCAAAAGGATAACTTGTATTAGGTTATTATCCTCCAAGAGAAGAAGTCATCTAAAGGAGATATTATATACTAAGTAAATAGGCACCCAGAATGAGAATTCAACCCATGAAGTTTTCCATATTTAGTATAAATATAGGAGACAAGTCCTCATTCTGGCAGGCATTCTCAGAACTCCAGAAGCAACACTTGTGCGCACTGCAGTTGGTCAGTTTGTGTGCAAGTTTGGAGGAGAGTTGTCATTGCAGCTGCTGCAGCTAGAAAATTTTGGTTTTGGCTTGGACTATCTCTTGGTTATGGTTTAGACTCTTTAATCATCTCTTGCTTGGTGCGCTATCCTTGGAGAAAGGTGCACCACCCTTTGTTTGGCTATCTAGACTAGGGTTTTCTTCCTGAATGATTCTATGTCAAGGTTAAGGTGCTCGAGGGTGGCTTCGGCCTATGGTTGGGAGACAATAGTGATATTGTCTATGGTTAAACGAGAACATCCATTAGATTCTAACATAGGCTATTATGGAATGGCCTGCTTCGAAAAACATACAAGAAGTACGCAAGTTTATGGGTTTAGCAGGATATTACAGATAGTTCGTTGAATGTTTTTCGAAGATAGAAAATCAGATCATAGAATTCTAAAAGAAAAACACAAAGTTTGTATGGAATAATAAATGCGTGGAATCATTTCAAAGGCTCAAGGAGTTATTGACTAAAACGTTGATAATGAAGGTCCCCGACAGGGACAAGGAATTCTTGGTATGCATGAATGCATCCAAGGAAGGTTTAGGCAGGGTGTTGATACAAGACGGTCAAGTAATCGCTTACATTTCAAGGAAATTGATAAGGCATGAGGAGAAATATGCAACACATGATTTGGATTTATTGGCCTTTGTATATGCCTTGAGATTTTGGAGACACTATCTGATTGGAAGAAAAATTGAATTAAAGACAGATCATTGTGGATTGTAGCACATATTTACGCAGAGTGACTTGAATGTATGAGAGAGTCGTTGGTCAGAATTACTTAGCGAATACGACTTCAAGATTAATTACATAAAAGGGACGGTGAAAAGAGTGGCTGATCCGTTGAGTCAGATACCACGCATATTCTCGGTAATATCTCTTAAGATGAATCTTCGAGAAAAGATTCTACCTATACAGATCGACGATGACTTATACAAGGAGGTTAAGGAAAATATTAGACAAGATAAAATGATGGTACCAAGGTTTGAAGGATATACATTGGACAATGACATATTGCTGAGGTATAACAACAAAATTTACGTACCTCCTAATGAATAATTAAGAAATTTGATCTTAAGTGAAGCACACCGCGCAGTGTAGATGGCTCATTTTTTTAGTCATGAAGATGAAGGCATACCTTAAGCCTTTATTTTTCTGGAAAGGAATGAAATCTGACATAGTTAGTTATGTGGCGAGATGTCTAGAATGTCATTAAGTGAAATATGAACATAGACATCCGACGGGATTACTACAAACACATGTTATTTTGGAATCGAAATGGGAGGTCATTTCGATGGAATTTATAATTGGATTGCCACTGACGACAAGGAGACATGACTCAATTTCCGTGGTAATTGACACTTTGATGAAGAGTGCACATTTTATTTTTGTACGTATGATGTATCAAGCACCAAACATAGCTAGAGTTTTTTTCAGTGAGATTATGATACTACATGGCGTACCAAAAATGATCATATTTGATAGAGGATCGGTGTTTACAGGATGATTTTGGACTAGTTTCCATGAGGATTTGGGGACACAACTAAACTTTAGTACAACATATCAACCTGAGACAGACGAGTGGATAGAAATAACAAACCAAATTTTGAAAGATGTGTTGCATATGTATGTAACAGACCCACATAAACATTGAGAAGAGTTCTTTCCACTGGTAGAGTTTGCATACAACAAGAACAACTATCAAAGTAACATTAATATGCAACCGTTTGAGTTTCTTTATGGGAAACCATGTTGGATGTCGTTAAGATGGAATTGACTTGAGGATAGGGTCTTGGTAGGACCAGAAGTGATCCAAGAAATGGAAGAACACATGAAATCGATAATACAAAGGATTAAATAAGCGCAAGATCGGTAGAAGAGTTATGTTGATGCGCATCGCATTGACCAAATTTATGATGTTGGCGACCAAGTTTTCTTACGAGTGAAACAACACAAGAGTTCGATCAAGTTCGGAAGAGGTCCTAAACTCTCTCCTAGGTTTGTTGGGCCTTTTAAGGTTGTAGAAAAGAAAGGAACTATGGCTTATTGACTAGCCTTGCCTTATTCTTTGAGACACATGCATGATGTTTTTCATGTATCTTTTTTGAGACATTATGTTAGTGGTCCTACACATGTGATTGGCATGAGCTCTTTGCAGGTGCCAAATGAGGGTGCTCCCACGGTGGAGCCAATCTGCATTCTGGACCGTCGCATTCGATAGCTACTGCTTCGAATAGTCGACCACGTCAAGTTCCAGTGGGAAAATTATATCCCACACTCAGCTACGTGGGAAGACACATATGATATGCGTCACCATTTGTCTTACTTGTTTGATAGATTAGACATATAGATCTTGTCAGATACTTTTATGTGTTTCATTTTATATATTGTACAACTTCAGGACAAAGTTTAAAACAATATGGGGTGTATGTAACATCTCGCTATAATGAGCACATGTTATCGACTTATTATTTGAGGACACTTTTGTGCAAGTGATACGGTTTTAGTACATGGTTTTTTGTTTTGATTATGGATTTTTATGATGATTTTGATGGTTATGATTTATTTTTGTTTGATATATATGTATTGACAGATACTATTGACGATTCTACATGACTGTTGACGACACGTGCTATATTGTGGATGTTGATGGCAGGATTGGACCTCCTTGGGATCTGGATTGAGTGAGAGAGTGGATTGTGTTTAGTTCGAGTAATTCATTTTACACATACGTGTCATATGATTGATTTAGTATGGTTATGTATATGGATCAATAACAGTGTTTTTTCAATGGATGGAGGCTTACGATGCCTGCTAATATGACTCACATAAGGAGTGAAGGGGCCATGCACAAAAACTGGATATTGAAGGAGAGGTGTGGCAGCGTCCATGTCACAACCTAATAGCACTCTTGTCATGGCTCAAATTGTAGGTTGACGATTACCTAATTAGAGAGGTTCACAATGTCGCGAGGGAAGACTGAGATAGTCGCTCAGAAAGATTCTAAATGGCGCACAATAAGGCAGAGTCCTTATTTCCTACAAGCCCTTAGTCTCTCACAAGGTCACTCGAATTGTATGCTACTTCCAAGGGTTCGAAAACTACCAAAACCATTCAAATGTGAGTGGCACTCTTGGTAACAGAGTTGCATCTTGAAGGACACGTCTCGTAGATAAAACTTGAGTCAATGAATCTAGTTGGCCTAGAAAAACTTGAAAAAATAACTATAAACCTTGAAAGTATTTAGGCATTGCCGAATCTAAATAATTAATTAAAGAATGAATTTATTAATTATAAATCCGAAATAAAAGTCTAATCCTATTCAAAAAAAATTAAGCCAAAGTTTAAGTTTTTGTAAGGAGACTAAACTAAATTATTAACTAAATTAAAAGGGATGAGGTAAATCAATTTTAAGAATTAATAAAAATGAAATAAATCTAAATATTTGATTGAATACACGTGTGCAAGAAAATATCAAATTGGAATTTTAAAATAAGAAAGGAATAAAGCATGAGAGATTAGGTGTACACATAGAATGGTATCTAGAGTCTATCTACGACTATTCTAACTAGAAGAAGACTCATATTTTAACTCTAAGTCAGATTTAGTAAGGAGTGAGTCATTAAATGAGAATATCTAGAATAAAGAGACAATTATGAGCTACTTAAGGAGCACATTTGAGAAATGTGAGGGAAATTGACTTTTAATTAAAATAAAATATATAATTACTTGTGCAACTCGGGGGAGGGTGACAAGTGTAAGGGAGAATAATCCTAATTTATTAAATTATAAAACAAATTTATTGTGCATGTGGGGAGGTGTCAATAAGGAAATTCCTATAAAGAAAGTGGTGTAGATGGAAAATGGATCATCACTGGTTATTGGTAAAGTTATGCTGCCGAATTATTTTTGACTACTTGTGAGAGTTGGGATACCTAGCTTGAGATAGAGTGGTGGCTTTACCTTTTCCATAAAAGCTTGGAGCTAGAGTATTTATAGTTTTTCTTGCACGGTCCCTTTGTGGCTAGGGGGGCTAAGGGGGAAGAATAGTGCCCCTAGCGTTGGCTAGGGGGGCTAAGGGGGAAGAATAGTGCCCCTAGTGTTGGCTAGGAGGTACGGGTGAAGTCCTCAAATTGGAAAGCGAATGAGCTAGGTGAAATTTCAAGTGGAGTTCTTCTGCAATATCAATCCTTGTCAATGTGAGATTATTAATTACAATACTCCAATTTGTGTATTGTTGTTTAAAAAATTATAAATATTGTTGTTAATTTGTGCTAATAGACCGAGATATACTAGAAATGATAATTTGCTGCTAGTGGATATATATATATATATATGTGTGTGTGTAACAATTGCAAAATTATATATATATAGTGGATATATATATATATATATAACAATTGTGAAATTACTAGTCACTGCCTTTAAATTGTCAATAGAAACCATATACAGTAACCATTCGTTGCCCCATTTCAATTCGTTTTATCTTGTTTAAAGTCTTACATGTGTATAGTTGGAGCCCTTTTCGCTGTCTCCCTTTAATTTTGTAGCCGTTTGCATGGATTGTTGTTAAATGATCATGACCAACACACTTTAAGTGCAAGCTAAAATTTTCGCTACAGAATTTATGAACCCTCTGGAAACTTTTAGAATTAGAACTCTGTAGATATGCCTCGAATTTTTATTTGTAACCGGATTCCCTTCAATCGCCTTTGTTATTTGGGTCCATTGTTAAGATGCTAGATTTTCTCAAGTGAATTTTAAATTCTCGATCGCTGCCTTTGTTGGAATTGTGACTCGATGTTTTTTTATTGTCAGGCATGATGGCAACCTTGGAATGGCCCAAACTGCTGTCGAGAAGAACGCTAGTTTGTATATCCGGAATTGGGCAGAAGCTCTTGAAGAAACCAATTGAATTCGGTTCTTGTTAACTGGAGGGGGGTCGCGCTAGGGGCGTAGTGCACAAGGATTGTTCCGCATTTCGCGCAGGCCCTTTTCCACAATGAATTGCTTGAGTCTGGACTTTGCCTTAAACTCCATTTCAATTTTGGTTGACTTGTTTACTCCCTCCCATGTGACTGTAGCCGGACTTTTTGTTTAAAGTCCTGGAATATTTCTTAATGTGTGTGTTGCCTCTTATGTTTATGATTTGCTTTCGCTCTCTTAAACTTTGAGGTGAATTTAGTGATCACTTTGCATGCCAGTAGTCTAAGGTCATGTCAGTGACTGTCCAGGTGTTGACTGGGAATCGAAGGATATCCTTTGATTAAGTTAATTACCGATTGCTCCCTTCTCTTCATTATCTTTAATGGGAGGAAGTTCGCCGAGTGCATGTAATCCGTCCCTGGTAATGGATGCTTGTCTTGCCACTTGTACTAGTGTAATAGTGTATGCATGATGTTGGTGATTGGGTTGGTTTACAACTGGGATATGGTAACCATTGAGATGTTTAGAAGGAAATTCCGTATGCTCTTGTCCTTATGCATTTACTTGACTGCACAAAAATCTTCCTTCGCGAGATTATCATGTTAATTGATGATAGAAATTATGGCAGTGCCTTTAATGAATTAGCGTTTGAGTGAAATGAGAATTTACAAAAGATATTAATGAGAAGTGTCTAGATCTCACATCGACTAGAATAATCCATTGACACAAGTTGCACAACCTGTGGTAATTAAATAAACAATACCATGTTCACCCAATCAGGATTAATGACATAATTAAATTGTTTTAAGGTTAATAACCTTTAGCTGTTAGTGAACTGGGTTATTTTTGCGTGAGATCAACTTTACTTATATTCTTAGAAGGATGTTTGTGATTAAATTAGCCTTATTATACAGCAAAAAAAAATAATAAGTATAGCGATGGTTAAACCCTCCATCCCGTGGGATTGATAAAGTCTTGAGTGTTAGTTTAGTAACCCTAATTTGATTGTAAAAGTTGTAAATTTAGAAGAGAGATAGAGTAATGTTTATTTTAACTTTTAATGATTTTTCAATCTCAAACTAGCTCCGTTGGTTGTGCACTTAGTCAATTATACCCTGATATGAGAAGAAATATTTAATAAGATAACACTCGGACATCATAGTATAATAGATGTAGTTATATAAGGTTTCTTAACCTAGTTCCCATATACGATTGATATGATGTGTAGATGATAAAATTCTTAAGTAGTAATGTCGAATATAATAATGATGATTAGAATTAGCATTTTATCTGGTATTAAGATTTTACTTATGTTCTTGTGGTTCTTATTTTTCTTATGTATTATTTTCTCACTCTTCATACTTGACTATTGCTTAAAATTGTTAAAGAAAGGAATTTTATTCTACTGCTCTTGAAAATTTTGATGGGAATTTACTTGATAATTTTAGTCTTGATTTGTGGTTATGATTGGTTAATGGGATTTAGATACCCCCTTGTTCCTGAGAACAGTCGCCAATCTTGAGACCTTAAGTGGTCAAAATCAATCGGATGAATCTTGGACTTGAGCGTTTCTTATGTGTCTTGAAGGTCCTAACAGTGCAGGATAGGTTGGTCGGGTAGTTCCTTTTTTGACCTTTACGAGATATGTTTGATTGATTGATAATGATGTTACTTTCGGTTGATATTGAGTAAAATGCTTCTGTAGTGTTTAATACATTGTGATGCATGACTCTTATCACTGAAATTTCGTCCACACATGGTTACAAGAACTCAGCATTGTCAAACAGTGATGAAGTCATCCATGGACCTGAATTAACACCAAAGCATTCATAAAGGGTAAAAAAAATATACAAAGTAGTGAAAAATTGAAGGGCGCTATGAAAACACAGGGCATGCATGCACATGCGCAGAACAGGAACGCAGAAATTGCGCACATGCGTACGATGCGTGACTGTTATCGCAAAAAGTTGCACACCTGAGAAACAATGCATTTATCAGAGTGGTCGGCCTTCCACCCACTTATGGTTCAGCTCCCAAGCCGATTTGACACTCAAATCTAGACTGAATTCGACTAGAGGGCTGGTCAAAGACTTAGAAATGCCATAATTAGCCTCTTTTCACACTACAAACCAGTTGAACAATAACTCAAAATAATGCTATAAAAAGGCCATGGATACACTTCATTTTTCAAGGAATTTAAAGCAAAGTTATGCTTCCATTATTCTCTTGAGGACTCCATCCTTGCCAAGAGGATATTTGCATCATTGCATTGAGAAATCCATTTCACCCCTTGAGTGGATTTGCCAAGAGTTCTTTCATCAGTTTCCATTTTTGTTTGTTGTAAGAAGAGCTTGCTAGTGGGGGTCCAAGAGCCCTCCCTTGGAGGAAGAAGGGACTCATAGTCCCCTTTCTTCTTGGTGTATTCTTTCACTAATATATCAGCCTCATCATTGGTGACATGGGTCTTATTGTTCTTTTTGTTTATATGTCCCTATGCTCATGAATTTAGTTGTTATTGCATTTCTTAGTTTAATTCTTAGTTGTTGTTTTCTATTTCTTTCCCTAACTCTTTTCCTTATAGTTGTCCTTCTCAACAGACCCAACTGAGCTTGCAAGCACCTATATTTTTCGCACTAAGGTGATGGAAGAGGCGCAACAGATTGACAACTCCACTGGGGAAAGATATCAATTTCCTACCCCATTTTGGTTTTTCTTGCTCTTCTTTTAGTTTGTTTAACTTGTAGGTACACTAACCGGCCTAGGCCAACCTGCCAATCAACCAATTCCAAGTTGAATTGAGAGAAATCCATCCAGATTTTTCATTCTCGGTCGTGTGTCATATATGCGCGGGGTTTTTATCCCCACAGACGTGCATCGTGCACACATGAGCCTAAGTCATAGCTATGTTCTGCACACGTGCGCTTGTTGACTTTTCTTTGTTCGTGCACATGCACTCTGTGCGCCTCTGTATCCACTGAGACCCGTGCATCTGTGCCAAAATTCACATTGTAAAGTTGTTCAAATGTGGGGAAGGCCATTTGCCTTTTTAAAAATGATTTCAAGCATGTTTTAAAGCTGCACCACACTTAGTCCCCTCATCATATAATGGGGTTAGTCAAAAACACATAGGCACTTAGGAGGTTAAAATCAATTTCTCTTCTTTGCTTTCATTTTTCGCCACATGGATGGCTTGTTTTGACTCACAAGACAAGTTGGGAATCATTTTTAAATCACATTTAATTTGCATTGGGACTAGAAGTTGAATAACAATCGCTTAGAATGCTCTTCTCTCGCGCCTCCAAGCGATCTTGAGAATCAGAAAAAGATTGTGAAACGATTTCATCTCCCTTAAGAACATTTAAACCTTTAGGAGAGGACAACAACCCTCCTTGGAAATCCTCTTAGTTTACTTTCTCAAACACATCTTAATAGTGTAACGGGCACATACATGCCCACATGATCAATATAGGATAGTTTCAAATCTTTTCTTAGATTACATCACAATAGGGAGTTAAAGGGATAGTAACGGACCCACATGTCCACATGCTAGCTTCCTAGGGACTTTTGAATTATGCAAGGTTGTATCAAATGCACTTAGTTAACTAGGTAATCAAACACTTGTAAGGACTAAAAAAAGTCCACATGCAGCAAGGTGACATCTAATTCACTAAAAATTGTCACACTTTCACTCACACACAAAAGTCACTTATCACTCACATAACTTCTTCTTGAAACGTGGAGGTCAAAGTAAGTTTCCTCCAAAGGAATTCCGAAAATACCCCACCCTTTTCTTCACGAAACTATCCACTCCCATTTTTAAATCAACGAGGTTGGTTTGCACCCCCAACCTCTCAAAACAACTACATCTAAAATCTTTCTAAAAGCTCACTAAGTTTTCCTCCACATGAGGTGTCAAAAGAAATTTTCTAGTCTAGGTAGGATTTCAGGGATAGGCATCCAAATAACTCCCCATTATCTGGTTCTCACATTGTCAAAACCATAGAAGTCGTCAAATAGGGAACTGAAAATCCTCCAAGTCAAGTGTCCCCAATACCATAAGGCAGGGAGATACCCATGAAGGGTTGAAGGCCGAGGTCCGGTTGTTCTGTGCGTCCCCCCTTGAGGCACCCACCTCTTGGATGGGATCTAGCCCGTGACCCATTTCTTATGCCGAAAATCTAAATGCCGCATTTTGACCGAGGTACCTAGTGACCAAATTTTAGGACATCTACCCAGGTGGAAATTATTGGCTGCAATTGCACCTTGATTGGATTTTGTGTGGCTATTGGGAAGTATCACCAGCTTTTTCGGGATATGTCCCCTTTACCCCTCATTATAACCAATTATTTCATCCTTCACTAGTTTCTCTTCTAGTGACTTCAGACCCCACTATTGAGTACTATTGGAAGGTCCAATGCTATTCGAGAGGAAGGACGTTACATCTTCTAGGAAACGATCATTTGATTTCTTTTTTGATTCCCCACATGGACTAAACCCACTTACCCACATATATGCTTCTTTTTCAAAAACATTTTATGTCTAATGCACCTCTGATTACAGTTTGATTTGGATATATATATTGTGTAACATTCAATGCAAAGGCTGTTGTTTCTATCTTACTATCACCACTCTTTGCACACATTCACACAGCAAGTTGGACATCATAGGGGACCCACAGAACCCCCATCATTCACGACGCTTGCTCAACCTCCCTCCTATCTTAGGAGGAGTGTCTGGTCTTTCCCACTCATCAACACCTCCTTCACACACTCCTGTGAGTGCTACTATTTTAGGATCAAATTTGCTTGGTTCTACATTACTTGGGTCCACTTCCCAAGGTCATCCGTTCACTCGCTCTCCTTTACACGGAAGCGGGGGACCAACTTCCTCTTAAGGGGGAAGCACCAACCCACCTAGCCCTCCTCAAGGGTCAGGTTCACAATGCGTTCACACCATGGCCAGAGCTAATCCTCCCCCCCAACTACAGATGCCATATTTTGCCTCTCTCAACATACCGGATCTCAACAAACTCACCAATGATCCTATATTGCATGCTCCCACATGGCCTACAATGCCCACCAAATTACCTTCGGACATACCAAAGTTCGAAGGAAAGGTAGGCAATGACCTTTCCAACCATGTCATGATATTTCACCTATGGTCCTCTTCCAATAGAATTATGGATGATTCTATTAGACTACGATTATTTCAACGCACACTCACCGGCCTATCGGCTAAATGGTATGTAGAATAAAAATCAGGATCCCACGCAACTTTTGAGTCCTTGGCCAAAGCATTCTTGACCCTCTTCCAATTACCAATCCACCACGACAATGGTCTAGAACTACTTTATAATTTCAAACAAACCTCAACCACACATATCACTGACCACATTCACGAGTGGCGTAGGTGATGTAGTTTGTGCAAAGAAGAAACCACCAAGCAATAGTCTCTCGACTGGTTTCTTAGATCACTTGTCTCTCTCCTCGGTAAGGATGTAGCTTCCACCTTCCCTCAATCTGAAGAGGAAGCCATTAGTAAGGCCGAAAAATATGACCTCATCTATGCACAATCAGGGTATTTATACATTGTACTTCCTGATCTTCCAAAACCTGTGCCATTTGGCCAAGACAAACCTAGGATGTCTCAATCAACAGACAGACTGATTGGTACCACCACTCACCACGGTCCACAACCCCAACCACCACCGATGTATGGAACACCTCAATACCTGTCGACATACGGGGGTACTTCTTATTACCCCCCACCCCCTTATCAACAACCATACCATGTTGCAATACCTCCACCCATCAGTGGACCACCGTCGGCACCCCCCATACATCCACCTATTCAAACGAACTCTGGTATCCCCTCTACCTCAACTTATAGTACTAGCAAAAGCACTATGCCTTCCTATGTACCTTATGGATCATTACCACCACAGAATCCATACTTCCCATTTCCCGGTCCCCCATAACCCATGGCTCCCCCACATCCTCATATGGGGGTGAATTTTGTTCAACCCTTTGTCGTTCAGCAATACCAAAATTTTGAACAGTTGAATACGGCCAATTCAACCCATCCGTCGAACAATGCCAAGAAGAAAGGACAGAACATGAACAAAAACAACCCAGGTCAAGGTGGGAATCAACCCCAGCAAAACCAACCTACTGGGGGCAACCAATACCACGACCCCCAAGGGGGCATCAATACCAATATACCACACCAAGGGAAGAACAACAATCTTTGAACTAACTTTCCTTGTGCCATATGTAATGAGTATGGACATTACACTCATCATTGCCCCCAAATTCCTGACCTCCAACAGATGAGGGTATCCATGTACTCACAGGACCCTCCGACACCAACTCCCCCTCAGCAGGCCCCACAACAATACGTGCAACAACCCCCCCCAGCTGTACTGCAGAACCCCATTCCATACCAAGGTATGATGAACACCCAACAAGTGGTCAACCCTGCCCCACCACAAATGGGGCAATATGCAACCCCGGGTGCCACTCAACCGAGGAATTCGGTTGATTGCATTATCCTCCTCACCAGTGAAGAAATTCTTCTCAAAAATCACAAATGCCAATATGGTATGCCTCCTGAATCTACCCCAACCACCTTAGAAACACGACCAATTAACACAGGACAACTAATGAAGATTCCACGTCCTAACACGAAACCCATTCCTCGCATACCACGTATGCCTTTACGACGGAATGTACATAACCCTCATGATAAGGATGCTCATAATTATAGTCTGGTTGATGACTTAGCCCAGTCTCCCACAGCCATATCTATATTGGAGGTCCTCCAAACCTGCCCATCACAGAGAAAATCCTTGCTTTCAGCCTTGGGGGCTATCGACCCAGCTGACACCCAGCTGATCACATTTGATTCAGATAATGGAGAACCACGTCTTCCCACCCAAGTAGCCTTCCAGATACCAATTAAGATATGGAACACAACAGTTTATCGGTGTATCATCAATGAAGGTGCATCCACCTGCATCATGTTTAAAGACGTATGGTAGAAAATTGACTCCCCTGAGCTAGTGCCATCTACCATCACCCTTCGAGCTTATGACGGTTGACCAACATCTTCCACAGGGCTTTGTCAAAATTTCCCCATAGAACTTGGGGGAAAACCATCCTCATTGACATTGAAGTTATCGATGCCCAACTTGATTACAATATCCTGTTCAGACGAAACTACATATATGCTATGATGGTGGTCGTCTCTTCTGTGTTTCGTACGATGATGTTCCCTCATAATGGGAAGATCGTCACCATCGACCAAATTACACATTACGAGCCTAACCATTCCGCCAACATCGATAACATCCTCCCCCTTGTTCATGTTAGCCTGAATGATTTTCCAGTTGCCAACAATGGCCCTAGATTATTCCAAGACCCACCCATGTTGGGCACTTGTCAGGGAACACCACCATTCTTAAACCCATATTTTTCAGCACAAGCGTGTGTAGTTTCCTCTAAATGAACTGACATGGAGGATACCCTTCCTCCTAGGAAGGCTTCTATCATATCTGAAGTCCCACTAGTCGTAGAGCTCCCCCCTCATGAGCCTCCTGCAAACTCGTCGACTCCACCAGTTCACGAGTTCACCTCTCCCTAGGGCCATATCCTAGTTTGGGAGATAGTTCCCCAAGCCATTACTCAAACCCCTTTCTTTTACCCTCCACCAGGAATACAAGCTTTCCAAGTATCCACAACGCTTACTCTCCCTAATATGGTGTTGGCAATTCCATTTTGGTATTTACATCCACCAGAGATGGTTCCTCAACCATCCCTTCCCCCCCCAAATGGAAAGAATCCCAATGACGATTCCCATACTTACTCCCACCATCCCCTCTACACCCCCACTCGCTAACCTCCCTGCCACAGTTGGGGGAAAGCGAAAGCAGAAGCAGCCCACAACTTCACTCCCCCCACGCATCCAACCTCCTTGCGCACTATGTGAGAAAGATGGACACCCAACCCACAAATTCCCATATCTACCTGAGTTACGGAACCAAATTCCACTCAATCCAACACAATCATTGCTCGCCACTATAGCAAGTATTGTCGCTACCTCCCCTAACTCGAGTAGCAAAGGGCTACGCACCAAATTCTCTTGTGCCATATGTTCAGATTATGGCCATTATACACACCATTGCCCATCTATCCCATATGTTCTCCACGCATTAGCCGCGGCACGCCACACATATCTTCCTGAGTTTTCTCCGACACTCCATACCAATGCTCCTCTGAATGTGATTCATTATACTTCTTCATCAATCCTCGAGAAAAGTGGAGGTACATGTCCTCCGCCCAAACTACCACCCGATCATCCATCGTATCAATAAAACTGTGATAGTGGTCAAAATCAATCGGATGAATCTTGGACTTGAGCGTTTCTTATGTGTCTTAGAGGTCCTAACAGTGCAGAATAGGTTGGTCGGGTAGTTCATTTTTTTACCTTTACGAGATATGTTTGATTTATTGATAATGATGTTACTTTCAGTTGATATTGAGTAAATTTCTTCTATAGTGTTTAATACATTGTGACGCATGCCACTTATCAAATGTTTGTTTAAGAAAAGAAAATTCTTACCTCTTTGAACTTACTTGTTGTCGTAACAGAGGGGATGTTACATATGGTATCAGAGAGGGTTCAACCCTGCAAATTTGGACCGTTACACCTTCCCCTATGTTAAAATTATGACTTAGACCATATCGCTAATTAAAATTTGAAATTTGTCCATGCAGACAATCATGGTTAAAGGATTTCATGGAGGTACAGGATGGGGTGCTAGGGGAAGAGGTGTGACACCTTTAGTAGCATGCACGCTAGAGGGGTCTAATCCCTAAGGAGAAGAACAAGTCATTGGACAGAAGAAGGTTGTTGTGGGATATGTGGTTGGTTTGATGAGGTCATTTCAGAGGATGTCAGAGGCCTTGATTAACCAACTAGATAGATATGAGGTCAGGGCATTTGTACTCGATGAGGTTTCACAACGCGCTCCAGTTGGTAGTGGTATAATTCACAAAGAACTCGAGAAGGTGAAGTTTCTCGAGTTCATGGTTGCCACAGAAGGCTCAACCACGAAGGAATGGTTGGAGAACATGGAGATGTGCTTTGCACTTCGTGACTACACCTCCAACATGAAAGTCCACATGGTGGTCTTTCAGTTGAAGGGGAGTGTTCTTTTTTGTTGGAAGACACTCCTACCTCAACTAAATGTGGTCATCAAAGACATGTCATGGGAACTGTTTGAGGAGCGGTTCCGATAAAAGGTATTTTTCAGAGAAATTCATTAAGAGCCAATTCAATAAGTTCAATGCCTTATGACACAGTGGTCGTACGGTGCCAGAGTATGAGGCCATATTTATGGAGCTACTTTGGTATGCTCCACATATGAACACGGAGAATCTAAATGTCAAAAATTTTGTGTTTGGCCTTAACATTAAAATTTGTGTGAAGGCAAGGATCCTAATGCCTCAGACGTTGCACGATGCAATCTAGAAGGCCCTCATAGTTGAGGAAGAGCTGACTAGTGGGGCTTAGGGAAGGGCTCATGCAATACCAACTAGATAGATGACATCGAGAGTGCATCGATATCAGACACCAACCAGATAGACATCAGGGTATTGAGATAATTCTAAAGGACCCATGTTCACGACGACCAAATCCTCACCAAAGGAATCCCTACATAGGACCACTGCATCAGCAACAATGTCGCCCACAACAATAGCAATTTAGGCATGTTCATCATAATAGAGCAGGATCTCATGTTGGTAGGCCAACAACTTCTACTTATGGGACCAATATTACTGTACCGAAGACCGGATGTTGGACATGTGGAGAGCCACATTACCAGTGAGACTGTCCGATTGAGAAGGAAAGGGCGGCTATATTAACAGGACACACTACAATTGGAGATTTGGGCAAGGCCCATAGGATTCATGCAGCGATGAATAACCACCAAGCCGAGCACCAGTCCACTATGCTCGAGATGTCAAGTACAATCATTGACCAAAATTTTATCATTTTGATAGATCCAGGTGCTACAAAGAGCTTTATTTCTAGTGCAACTCTCAAGAGAATTAAGGTAAAAGTTGTCGAGTAGAACGAGTTTAGATACATAGAAATGGATTTGGGTACCAAACAGAAGGTTAGGGAAAAGGTTACAGACTGTAGCATTAATCTGGGAGATTTTGTAACGAAGGCAAACCTATATTTCACGATCTTAGGATCTTATGACATAATGATCGATATGGACTGGTTGGAATTGCATGATGTGATACTCAACTGTAAGATGAAACAGTTAAGTTTAATGGATGATGTGGGACAAAGAAGAGTGATTATAGGAAGAAGCTAGGGAGTGTCCTTGAGGTTCATTTCTTCCCAATAGCTATAGAAGAGCATGCACAAAGGATGTGAGTTATATGAAATCTTAGTGCTAAATGAAAAAGGGCGAGGCAGAAGGATTTATAAACCTTTAGGTAGTAAGAGAGTTTCCAGAGGTTTTTCCAGAAGAGTTACCAAGTTTTCCACCCAAAAGAGAGTTGGAGTTTACAATCAAATTGAAACCTGGAACTAAATCGATAGAAATAATGACTTAATGGATGTCAACGTCTCAGTTATAGGACTTGAAAATGAAATTGAAGGAGTTGTTAGACTTGGGACTTATACATCAAAGTGTGTCACCTTGGGGTGCGCCTGTTATTTTCATAATAAAGAAGGATGGATTGTAGATACTTTGTATTGACTATCATCAATTGAACAAGGCGACGATCAAGTATCTGTTGCCAAGAATAAACGATTTGTTTCATCAGATGAATGGTGTGACGATGTTTTCAAAGATCAATTTGAGATCATGATATCACCAATTATGAATTAAAGAGGAATATATTCCTAATACCACATTCAAGATGAGGTTCAGACACTGTGAGTTTACAGCTTTACAGTTTGGATTGACAAACGTCACAGGGGTATTCATGAGTTTGATGAATGGGGTGTTCCGTGAATACTTGGATAAGTTTTTTCAAGTATTCATTTATGACATACTGATATATTCTTAGACGAAAAAAGAGAATGATGAACATTTAATCTTAGTACTACAATGTTTACAAGAAAACAAACTATACGAGAAATTGTCAAAATGTTCTTTCTACGAATCAAAGATTCATTACTTGGGGCATGTTATATCCGGTGAAGGTATAGTTGTGGATCCAATGAAAGTAGAGGATATTATAGAATGGCTCACGCTGAAAAAGATACAAGAAGTATGTAGCTTTATGGGTTTAGCAGGATATTACCGATGGTTCATTGAAGGTTTTTCGAAGATAGAAAATCTGATCATAGAATTGCAGAAGAAAAACACGAAGTTTGTATGGACTGAGAAATGCACGGAATAATTTAAAAGGATCAAGGATTTATTGATGTTAACGTCGATACTGAAGGTCCCCAACATGGAAAATGAATTCTTGGTATGCATGAACGCATCCAAGGAAGGTTTAGGCAGGGTGTTGATGCAACACAGTTGAGTAATCACTTACATTTCAAAGAAATTGAGAAGGCATGAGGAGAACTATGCAATGCATGATTTGGATTTATTGGCCATTGTATATTCCTTAAGAGTTTGGAGAAACTATATGATTGGATGAAAATTTGAATTAAATACATATTATTGTGGATTGCATCACATATTTATGCAGAGTGACTTGAACGTATGATAGAGGCATTGGTCAGAACTACATAGAGAATACAACTTCGAGATTGCTTACATAAAAGTTACGGTTAACAGAGTGGTCGATGCGTTGAGTCAAAGACCATGCATATTCTCAGTAATACCTCTTAAGACGAATATTAGAGAAAAGATTCTAATTATACAGATCGATGATGACTCTCACAATGAGGTTAAGGAAAATATTAGACAAGACACCATGATGGTACCAAGTTTTGAAGGATATACATTGGACAATGATGGATTTTGAGGTGTAACAACATAATTTATGTACCGCCTAATGATGAATTAAGAAATTTGATCTTAATTGAAGCGCTTCGTGTAGTGTACATGGCTCATTTGAGAGTCACGAAGATGAAGGAAGACCTTAAGACTTTATTCTTCTAGAAAGGAATGAAAACCGACATAATTAGTTATGTGGCGAGATGTCTAGAATGTCAGCAAGTGAAATATGAACATAGACATCCAACAAGATTACTACAACCACATGTTATTCCAGAATCGAAATGGGAGGTAATTTCGATGAAATTTATAATTGGATTGACACCGAAGACAAGGAGACACGACTCAATTTTCATGGTAGTTGACACTCTAATGAACACTGCACATTTTGTTCCTATACATATGGCATATCAGGCACCAGACATAGCTAGAGTGGTTTTCAACGATATAGTGAGATTACATGGCATACCAAAAATGATCATATATAATAGAGGATCGGTGTTTACAGGACAATTTTGGACGAGTTTCCAGGAGGCTTTGGGGACACAACTAAACTTTAGTACAACGTATCACCCTGAGACAGATAGGCAGATAGAAAGAACGAAACAAATTTTGGAAGATATGTTGCGTATGTATGTAATGGACAAATATAAACATTGGGAAGAGTTATTTCCACTGGTAGAGTTTGCATACAACAAAAACTATCAAAGTACCATTAAGATGGAATTGTTTGAGTTTCTTTACGAGAAACCTTGTCGGACGCCATTGAGTTGGGATAGACTTGACGATAGGGTCTTGGTAGGACCAGAAGTTACCTAAGAAATGGAAGAACATATACAATCAATAAGGAAAGGGATCAAAGAAGCACAAGATCAGTAGAAGAGTTATGTTGATGTGCATTGCATTGACCGCAGTTATGAAGTTGGCAACTGCATTTTCTTGCGGGTGAAACCACACAAGAGTTCGATCAAGTTCAGAAGAGGTCCTAAACTCTCTCCTAGGTTTATGGGGCCTTTTGAGGTGGTAGAAAAGAGAGGACATGTGGCTTATCAACTATTCTTGCCTTATTCTTTGAGGCACATGCATGATGTTTTTCATGTATCTGTTTTGAGACATTATGTTAGTGGTCCTACACCTGTGATTGACATGAGTTATTTGCAGGTGTCAGACAACGGTGCTCTCACAGCAGAGCCAATCCACATTCTAGACCATCGCATTCGATAGCTACTACGTCAAATAGTCGACCAGGTCAAGGTCCAATGGGACAATTATAGCCCACACTCAACTACGTGGAAGGACACATATGATATGCGTCACCAATTTCCTTACTTGTTTGATAGATTAGACATATAGATCTTGTCAGATACTTTTATTTACTACATTTTATATATTTTACAACTTCGGGACAAAGTTTAAAACAAGAGGGAGTGTATGTAACATCTTGCTATACTAAGAACATGTTATAGACTTATTCTTTGAGGACACTTGCATGCAAGTGATCTGGTTTTAGTACATGGTTATTTGTTTCGATTATGGATTTTTATGATGACGCTGATGGTTGTGATTTATTGTTGTTTGATATATATGTATTGACATAAGCTATTGATGAGTTTACATGAGTGTGTAGGACACATGTTAGATTTTGGATTCCGATGGCATCATTGGACCTCATTGGGCTCTGGATCGAGTCAGGGAGTGGATTGTGTTTTGTTTGAGTAATTAATTTTACACATATGTGTCATATCATTGATTTAGTATGGTTATGTATATGGATCAGTGACGGTGTTTTGTAAATGGATGCATGATGACGATGCTTTCTAATCTGACTCACATAAGGAGTAAAGGGGCCATGCAAAAAAACCTGATATTGAGGGAGAGGTGTGGCAGTGTCTCTGTCAAAGCCTACTAGCACTCTCTTTATGGCTCGAATCATAGGTTAACGATTACCTGGTTCTAGAGGTTCACGATGTCATGAGGGCAGACTAAGATAGTCACTCACGAAGATTCTAAGGAGCATGCAATAAGGTGGAGTCCTTATTCCTTAGAAGCCCTTAGTCTCTCACAAGGTCTCCTAAATGGACTGTTGACTCCAGGGCTTTGAAAATTACCAAAACCGGTCAACGACGAGTGGCATTCTAGGAGAACAAAGTTACATCTTGAAGGGAACATCGCGTAGATAAAACTTGAGTCAATGAATCTAGGTGGCCTATAAAACATTGCAAGAATAATTATAAACCTTGAAAATATTTAGGCATTGCCGAATTTAAATAATTAATTAAAGAATGAATTTATTAATTATAAATCCCAAATAAAAGTCTAATCCTATTAAAAAAAAAATTAAGCCTAAGTGTAAGTTTTTGTAAGGAAACTAATCTAAATTATTAACTAAATTAAAAGGGATGAGGTAAATCAATTTTAAGAATTAATAAAAATGAAATAAATCTAAAGATTTGATTTAATACACATGTGTGCAAGAAAATACCAAATTGGAATTTTAAAATAAGAAACGAATAAAGCATTATAGAGTATGTGTACACAAAGAATGGTATCTAGAGTCTAGCTACCACTAGTCTAACTAGAAGAAGACTCATATTTTAACTCTAACTCAGATTTAGTAAGGAATCAGTCATTAAATGAGAATCTGGGGGATAAAGAGACAACTACGAGCGATTTAAGGAGTGCATTTGAGAAATGTGAGATAAATTGACTTTTAATTAAAATAAATTTGTAATTACTTGTGCAACTAGGGGTAGGGTGATAAGTGTAAGGAGGAATAATCCTAATTTATTAAATTAAAAATCAAATTGATTCTGCATGTGGGGAGGTGTCAATAAGGAAATTCTGGTAAAGAAAATGGTCTAGATGGGAAAGGGATCATCATTGATTATTGGTCAAATTATGCTGTCGAATTATTTTTGACTGGTTTTACTTGTGAGAGTTGGGATACCCAACTTGAGATAGAGTGGTGGCTTTACCTTGTGGGGAAATCTTGGAGCTAGAGTATTTCTAGTTTCGAGTGCATGGACCCTTTGTGGGGGGTTAACGGGGAACAAGAGTACCCCTAGCATTGGCTAGGAGGTACTGGTGAAGTCCTTAGATTAGAAAGTGAATGAGCTAGGCACAAGTTTGAATGGAGTTCTTCAGCAATATCAACCCTTGTCAACGTCAAATTATTGGTTATGGTACTCCAATTTGTGTATTGTTATTTAAAAATTTATGAATATTGTTGTTAATCTGTTCTGAGGAAAATAAGGATAATAAGGTAATTTATATCGAAATTTTTAATTGAAATCGTTGTAGATTTCAATACATGTGATAGTCGTAATTCAAAACTATAAATTGGGTGGATGCTAGAATGATATTCAATATCT
>JZKD02S0110152.1:0-14618 GCA_000966675.3 Picea glauca | reverse complement strand
GGAGGAGATAGAATACATGTCCAGGGTCCCATATTCATCAGCAGTTGGCAGCTTGATGTATGCAATGGTTTGCACAAGACCAGATATTGCACATGCAGTGGGAGTTGTGAGTAGGCATATGAACAATCCAGGTAAAGAACATTGGGAGGTAGTAAAGTGGATTCTCAGTTATTTGAGAGGTACTACTACACATGCATTATGTTTTGGAGGTTCATACAGTTTTCTACAGGGATATGTTGATTCAGATATGGCAGGTGATAAAGACAACAGGAGGAGCACCACAGGGTATGTTTTTACTATAGGTGGAACAATAGTAATTTGCATTTTGAAACTGCAAAAGGTTGTTGCACTTTCAACAACAAAGGCAGAGTATGTTGCTGCTACAAAGGCTAGTAAAGAGATGATTTGGTTACAAAGGTTTATGGAGTAATTGGAAAAGAAGCAGGAGAACAACAGGTTGTACTATGACAATCAGAGTGTCGTTCACCTTGCAAAGAACTCAACCTTCCGTTCGAAGACTAAGAATATACAGTTGAGGTACCACTTCATACGATCCGCCTTGGAAGATGGACAATTGAATATGGAAAAGATACACATTAGCCAGAATCCTGCAGACATGTTAACAAAGGGAGTAACCAGGGATAAACTGAGTTCTTGCTCAGTTTCAGTTGGTCTTCAAGAATGAATATGAAGATGAGAAATTTGCCAGGTCCAGGAAGGTTCAGAGTCCAACATATACAGCAGCGGTGAAGTTGTTGAGATCAGTCTCCAAGTGGGAGATTGTTGGTTGTGGAGCCTGATTATCTTCCTGATTTAGAGGTCTTTTACTTTCAGCCATGTTTATACCCCATGAAGTATTTACACCCCATAATTATGTACACTCTTCCAAGCGGGGTCCGGGGGGGATATCCCCCCGGCTGGGGGGTTTGGGGGAAAGTAAGCCCATGGCGGGGGTTCGGGGGTGAAGCCCCTGAAGCAAAAATTCCCTTGTAAAAGTATATTGTAATTTCATTGTAAATCTGGACCGTTCATTATAAGGTCACAGATCTAACGATAGAGATTATGTTAGGGTTTTTTTCCCTAGAAGGCAACCCTCTTTTATGAAGGAAATGTATTGTGGCTATGTATGTTGGCGAGTATTGTATTCTGAGAGAGGAGACTGTGAGAGAAAGAAGAGGAAGTTACAGCGGGTTTTTTTGTAGGTTGTATCCCTTCATTTTGCTGGATAATAATAAATATAGGACCTGGAAATTTCTCTGGTGGACGTAGCCCACACTGGGTGAACCACGTAAATCTGTGTCTCTCTTGTATTGTGTATCTTCTGTGTTTTATTTCCGCATTTGTTTTATTTTATTGCTCCGTGGTCCTATTTTTCTAACAATCTTCTCTTAATTTTCAGCATGGTTTATAATAGCTAAACTCTTTAATCATTAATGAGCATCAATTAAAAGTCATAATTGATATTCCGCAACAAATAGTAAAGTTTATGTATTTCTTATCGATCTGATGCATAAAGTACATTAAACTAAACTTTCAATTGTTAGTAAAACCTGTCATTTTTTTATCAAGTTTATGGCATGAGAGAATTTGGTTTTGAAGGTTTTAAAGGAATTGCAAGCATTGGATGCTCACCAGAGAAAAACTCAAGTGAGGAGAAGGCCAACTTGAGGCTCTTAATCCAAAATGATTTTGTTATTCCATTGAAGCAATAATTTTATCCATTAGCATACATGCAATAAGAAATGATGAATTGGAAAAGTTTAAGGCAACCTAAATGTCAAAGTGTACAAGGATATACTCAAACATTTCGAAAGAAAGCATTAAATTTGGGTATTCCTTTATATACACATGAGACACTCCTAAAATATATTGGTGGTTTACATTGTTATCTCAAGCACACTATTCTTATACTAAATCCTTCTAACTTTGAGGAAGTATGTGTACAAACCAATTCACATTGAATCAAGTAAAGGGAATGTTGGTGATAGTGTTTCTACAGATACTTGGCAAAGAAGGGATTCAGGGAAAAGAAAAGAGAAAGAGAATAAGAAAACCGCAACAAGAAAGGAGAATCCTACGTGCAAGCATTGCAAGAAGGTAGGCCATAATGAAGATCATTGTTGGATCTTACATCCTGTGTTGAAGCCAAAGAAGTATACCAACCAAGGAAGAAAGAATACCATAGCTACGACATTTCAAGTTGATCTTGGATCAAACTCTGGTGATGAGACACAATTTGTAGCTATGGGAATTTGAGGTATAGATTCGGTTGCAAGCACTAGCTCTTATAATTCATATGTTGTAAATGATGAGTGTAAAAGGAGTGAACGTTTCCACATAAGGGTCATAAAAAATAATCTTAAAGTTGATACTCTTGTAGACAGTGAGTCACAAGTCAATCTAATCAATGAAGTGGTTGTAAATAACTTGGGACTTGAAACTAAGCCACATCTTAGACCATATCCATTGGAATGGATATGTGGTGATAATAATTTGCAAGTAACCAAACAATGTAAAATTAAGTTTCCAATCACTTCTAATTATGTTTATGAAGTAGGGATTTATAGAGTGCCACTGGACATATGTGTAATTGTTTTGGGAATCCCATACCTTTATGATATAAAATCTATATTCTACAGGGAGGAAAATAAATATTGCTTCAAGAAAGATGGGAAAGAGTACATTGTTCGTGCGCATTGCATGAAAACTGATAGATCTTTTGCAGCTACAGGGCACTTAAAAAGAATGACAAATGCAAGCAAGATTTTAACACTTATGTCTGTAACAAAACATAAATTTTGTGATGCTAAACATGAGATGCTTCCGTATGTTTTGAATACTCATAAAGTGTCACAAGAAATACAACATGAGGTTCAGTTGCATACTTTGTTTACTATTCATGTTCAGAAGGGGAAGCATGTTTTGTCATTTTCATTCGCACACTCAATATTGTTGTTTAGTTTTCTGTTATTCAGTGGTGTATGGTTGTTAAATGCAACAAAGAATGTAGAGGATTGTGCGATAAATGAGATGATTACTTTGATAAACAATGCTATCTCAGTTTTTATGTTTGTTGTGATTAGTCAAGTGATCATTGTCCTAACAGAAAGGATGGATGATACGTGACAAGTGGGGAGGCAGTACCCTCACTTCTTACCTGAGTAAAAACAAACTTTTGGTGGTCCAAAACCTTCAAAGTGGGGAGGAATGATCTAGGAGGCTCCCCAGGTCTAGAAAATTCTAAAGGATGAAAGTTCTCGGAATTGAATGGAACCAATTCCATTGCGATCGGATCGTCATGCTAATTCCCACCATATATTTAATTTCTCAAATGGGCTTCATATGCGAGAGTTATCACACTCTGATCAAATTCTCAAATAGCTAAAATGTCAAAGGTCAAACTGGAAAAAATTCAATGATGACGTCAGCATGACATCACCGAGATAATTTCATGATGTTGACGTGGCAGTGGCAAGTGATGAAATGTGGCAGCACAACTGATTGGGCAGATGATGCATGCATAGACCAATAGATGTTCGACACGTGACATGTGGTTGATTTAGTGTGGAGGTTACACGTGGCACCCTTTTGTTGGTTTGTGGCTTTGTTAAACAAAATTGGTAACTCATGAGAATGGAAACTAGAAAATGTTGATAGGAGGAAGTGCCTTGGGAAATGTTTATTACCAACGCGCCATGCGATGAGGCTTGCTAAAACTACCCATTATATTATATATATGTTGTGTGGTATTTAAGTATTGGCGTGAAGGGGGCTGGGGTCAATCCCCAATCCGTGGTCTCTTATCACAACATACGACCGGGGGTGCGACGCATGGAATAATTGACATCCATCAAACCACCAATGCACGTTTTTTGGCACCCTCCACCATGTAACTTGGATCCATAAACATGGGGATCGACACATGCGAAGGGACACGGTCCTATCAAAAGGCAACATAAGACCACAATCTAGGGAGTTAGCACAAGTTTAGGGCCAACGCTTAGCCCTTTGGGATAGCACTTGGCCATATGTACTCCATGCGACCATTTAAAAGGGGTGTGTAGCACCTCTAGGGGGATACTCTGTGTATTATAAACCAAAAGTTGGTTTTTGTGCTGAGGTTTAGCCGAAAATATGTATTTTTCAGGATGTTTTGGCCATTTGAAGGGGGATTTGATCCCAAAAAGAGGCCAGATCTTTAGGGGAAGTTCACATTCTCTTTTTGAGCCTAAAAATATATATAAACTAGGCTTTTTGAGCTTGAGGGTTAACTTTTTCATGTAGGGATTTCGAGGAGCAGCTTCTGTTTTTGGCTATTTCTCATGTTTTGAGATGCATTTTTGTCATGTTTTTGAGAAAATTTTGATGAGGCATGTATGTATCTGAACAAGGAGGTATTGTACAACGGATCTGAAACATTTTTTTTAACAACAAAGAGCCAATGTAAAGAGAACTTGATAATTTGAAGAGTAATAAAGAGGTCCTCCACTTTGAAGCAGGCCCGAAGACGTAGCCAACGATTGGTAAACTTCATTAACAAGTTATTGTCTCTATTTATTTTTATTGTTTTTTGTTATCTTCTCTTAATTTGCAGCATGGTTTATAATGCTTGAACTCTTTAATCATTAATGAGCATCAACTAAAATTCATAATTGATATTCCTCAAGAAATAGTAAAGTTTATGTATTTCGCATTCTTATCGATCCGATGCATAAAGTACAATAAACTAAACTTTCAATTGTCAGTAAAACATATCATTTTTGGATCAATCTTATGGTATGAGAGAATTTTGTCTTAAAGGTTTGAAAGGAATTGCAAGCATTGGATGCTCACCAGAGAAAAGCTCAAGTCAGGAGAAGGCCAACTTGAGGCTCTTAATCTGGAGATTTAAAGGAGACATCATAAACAAGAGATGTCTTCACTGAAAAAATAGGTCCTTTTTCATATGAGGATGATTTATTTGAGGATTTTCAATTGATGAAAGCCATGGTAGAGGAACTTTACCATGAAAGAGGATAACGAAGAAATCCAAAGGTTGAAGAAGGTGAATCTTCAGTAAGAGAAGAAGGAGGAGTTGGAGGTGGTGGACCCTCAGAACCTTCTCCTACTTCATCCTCATCATCTAAAAGTGAATAATGTGTACATTCCTCCAAGGATAAGCAACCTAAAAAAACTCATCATTATTTTGATATTCCTTTATTAAAGCTAGATGTAAAGTTTAATTTACCCACTTATGATGGTGAATTAGATGCAGAAAAGATAGATAATTGGATTAGACAGCTTGAAGTCTATTACAAGATACAAAGTATTTTTGAAGATGAAACAAAGATCCAACTTGCTAGTCTCAAAATGGGAGGCAGAACTCTCATATGGTGGGAAAGGAAAACTAAAGACGATTTCAAGAAAAGTGGTAAAAAATTTTCTTCCTGGAATGATTTTGTTATTGTATTGAAGAAACAATTTTATCCATTAGCATACATACAACAAGAAATGATGAATTGGAAAATTTTAAGGAAAACTAAATGTCAAAGTGTACAAGGATATACTCAAACATTTCGAAAGAAAGCAATAAATTTGGGTATTCCTTTATATACACAAGAGACACTCCTAAAATATGTTGGTGGTTTACATTCTTATATCAAGCACACTATTCTTATGATAAATCCTTATAAATTTGATGAAGTATGTGTACAAGCCATTCACATTGAATTAAGTAAAGGGAATGCTGGTGATAGTGTTTCTACAAATACTTGGCAAAGAAGGGATTCAAGGAAAATAAAAGAGAAAGAGAAGAAGACAACCACAACAAGAAACAAGAAGCCTACTTGCAAGCATTGCAAGAAGGTAGGCCATGATGAAGATCATTGTTGGATCTTACATCCTGAGTTGAAGCCAAAGAAGTATGCCAACCAAGGAAGAAATAATACAACAACTGCGACAATTCAAGTGGATTTTGGATCAGATTCTGGTGATGAGACAAAATTTGTAGCTATGGGAATTCGAGGTATAGATTCTGTTGCAAGCACTAGCTCTTCTAATTCATATGTTGTAAATGATGAGTGTAAAAGGAGTGAACCTTTCCACATAAGGGTCATAACAAATAATGTTAAAGTTAATACTCTTGTAGATCATGGATCACAAGCCAATCTAATCAGTGAATATGTTGTAAATAACTTGGGACTTGAAACTAAGCCACATCCTAGACCATATCCATTGGGATGGATATGTGGTGATAATAATTTGCAACTAACCAAGAAATTCAAAACTAAGTTTGCAATCGCTTCTAATTACGTTGATGAAGTAGGGATTTATATAGTGCCACTAGACATATGTGTAATTGTCCTGGGAATCCCATACCTTTATGATAGAAAATCCATAGTCTACACAGAGGAAAATAAATATTGCTTCAAGAAATATGGGAAAGAGTACATTGTTCGTCCTCATTGCATGAAAATTGATAGATCTTTTGCAGCTATAGGGCAGTTAAAAACAACGATAAATGCAAGAAAAACTTTAACACTTATGTCTATAACAAAACATAATTTTGTGATGCTAAACATCAGATGGTTCAGTATGTTTCGAATAATCCTAAAGTGTCACAAGAAGTACAACATGAGGTTGAGTTGCATACTTTGTTTACTATTCCTGTTCAGAAGGGGAAGCATGTTTTGTCATTCTCATCCACACACTCAATATTGTTGTTTAGTTTTCAGTTATTTAGTGGTGTATGGATGCTAAATGCGACAAAGAATGTAGAGGATTGTGCAATAAATGAGAGGATTACTTTGATAAAAAATGTTATCTCAATTTTTATGTTTGTTGTGATTAGTCAAGTGATCATTGTCCCAACAGAAAGGATGGATGATACATGACAAGTGGGGAGGCAGTACCCTCACTTCTTACCTGAGTAAAAATAGACTTTTGGTGGTCCAAAAGCTTCAAAGTGGGGAGGAATGATCTAGGACGCTCCCCAGGTTCAAAAAATGCTCAAAAATGAAAGTTCTTGGAATTGAATGAAACTAATTCCATTGTGACCGAATCGTCGCGTTGATTTCGACCATATATTTACTTTCCCAAATGGGATTCATATGCGAGAGTTATCACACTCTGATCAGATTCTCAAACAACTAAAAAGTCAAAGGTCAAACTGGGGAAAAGTCAATGATGATGTCAGCATCACATAACCAAGCTAATTTCATGGTGTTGACATGGTAGAGGCAGGTGATGACATGTGGCAGCACAGCCGATTGGGTAGATGATTCAGGCATAGACTAATAGATGTTCGACACGTGACATGTGGTTGATTTAATGTGGAGGTGACACATGGCACCCCATCATTGGTTGGTGGCTTTGTTAAACAAAATTGGTAACTCATGACAATGGAACCCGCAACTTGCTGATAGGAGGAAGTGCCTTGGGAAATGTTTATTACCAACGCGCCATGCGATGAGGCTTGTTACAACTTCCAATTATATTATATATATGTTGTGTGGTATTTAAGTATTGGCTCGAAGGGGGCTAGGGTCAAGCCCCAACCCGTGGTCTCTTATCACAACATACGACTGGGGGCGCGACACATGGCATAACCGACATCCATCAAGACACCAACGTGCAATTTTTGGCACCATCCACCATGTAACTCGGATCCATACCCATGGGTCTCGACGCATGGGAAGGGACACGGTCATATGAAAAGCCAGCATATGCCCACAATCCAGGGAGTTAGCGCAAGTTTAGGGCCAACGCTTAACCCTTTGGGATAGCGCTTGGCCATATGTACTCCATGTGACCATTTATAAGGGTTGCACAACACCTCTAGGGGGATACACTGTGTATTATTAACCAAAAGTGGGTTTTTGTGCTAAAGTTTAGCTGAGAATATGTATTTTTCAGGATTTCTTTGCCATTTGAAGGGGGATTTGATCCCAAAAAGAGGCCACATCTTTAGGGGAAGTTCGGATTTTCTTGTTGAGCCTAAAAACTATATAGAGCAGGCTTTTTGATCTTGAGGGGTAACTTTTTGATGGAGGGATTTTGAGGAGAAGTTTGTGTTTTTTGCTATTTCTCATGTTTTGAGAGGCATTTTGTCATGTTTTTGAGAGAATTTTGATGAGACATGCATGTATCTGAACAAGCAAGTCTTGTACAATAGATCTGAAGCATGTTTTGTAATAACAAAGAGCCAATGTAAAGAGAACTTGAGCATTTGAAGAGCAATAAAGAGGTCCTCCACTTGGAAGCGGGCCCGGAAACGTAGCCAACGATTGGTAAATTTCGTTAACAAGTTCTTGTCTGTATTTATTTTTCTTTTTTGCTGTTATTTTCTCTTAATTTGTAGCATGGTTTATAATGGCTAAACTCTTTAATCATTAATGAATATCAAGTAAAAATCATAATTGATATTCCGCAACAAATAGTAAAGTTTATGTATTTCTCATTCTTATCGATCCGATGCATAGAGTACATTAAACTAAACTTGCAATTATCAGTAAAACCTATCATTTTTGGATCAGGTAATTAAATAAACAATACCATGTTCACCCAATGTTCACCCAATCATGATTAATGACATAATTAAATCATTTTAACGTTAATAACCTTTATCTTAGCGAACTCGGTTATTTTTGCATGAGATCAACTTTACATGTATTCTTAAACGGATGTTTGTGATTAAATTAACCTTATTGTGCAACAACAAAAATAATAAGTATAGTGATGGTTAAACCCTCCATCCCGTGGGATTGATAAAGTCTTGAGTGTTAGTTTAGTAACCCTGATTTGATTGTAAAAATTATAAATTTAGAAGAGAAATAAAGTAATGTTTATTTTAACTTTTAATGATTTTTCAATCTCAAACTAGCGTCGTTGGTTGTCCACTTAGTCAATTATTCCTTGATATGAGAAGAAATATTTGATAAGTTAAGACTAGGACATCATATTATAATAAATGTAGTTATATAAGGTTTCTTAACTTAGTCCCCATATACGATTGATATGATGTGTAGATAATAAAAATTTTAAGTAGTAATGTCGAATATATGATTAGAATTGCCACTCTATGTGATATTAAGGTTTTATTTATGCTCATGTGGTTCTTATTATTCTTATGTATTATTTTCACACTCTTCATACTTGATTATTGTTTAAAATCGTTAGAGTAAGGAATTTTATTCTACTATGTTTGAAAAAATTGATGTGTATTTATTTGATAATTTTAGTCTTGATTTGTGGTTATGATTGGTTAATGGTAGATACCTCCTTGTTCCTTAGAACAGTGGCCACTCTTGAGATTTTAAGTGGTCAAAATCAATCGGATGAATGTCTTGGAGATCCTAACCATGCAAGATAGATTGAACGGATAGTTTTTTATGTTACCTTTATGAAATATGTTTGATTGATTGATAATGATGTTGCTTTCAGTTGAGATTGAGTAAATTACTTATTTAATGTTTAATACATTGTGACGCATGACACTTATCAAATATTTGTTTAAAACAAAAAAAAAAATGCTTACCTCTTTGAACTTACTTGTTTTCGTAACGGAAGGGCCGTTACACTAACTGAAACAAACAACAACAATTCACAAGCATCAAGGACGAGATATCCAAGTAAATCAAAACAGTGAATCTGAATTCAAATAATGGACTGAAAACCATTTCATTTTTAATCAGAGGACGTGGAGGCATTACTATCAGTAATTAGGCAGAAGCTATATGGCGTCTCTAGGCATGACATGTTTTTAACACTGACGGATTGTTGATTAACAAAAACAGATCCGTAGATTTTAGGAAAATTTGAGGGAAATTCCTTGGAAGATTGTAGCTAGATCTGAGACGAAACAGAATGAAAATTAAAATTGTGAACGACTTTCATTTATCTCTTTATTTTTGTTGTCTACAAAGGTCGAAATCTGAGGGTGTCATTACTATCAGGTTTGTAGAGTTTACGGGTGTAGATCATCTGGGGAAGCATCATTGTCTGAGACTGAAGGTCGCGTGTTCAGTTCACGCTCACCGTACTACATGATCTCCAAGTATTGAAAAGAGTAAATAAACAAGGTTCCGAAAAATTCTCAGAACTCACAGGATACAACACCTCTAATTAAAATAAATCAAGAAAAACCAACGGAACTGATCTCCGGTGAAGTCATACTTCATTGATAACTATTAAATGAAGATCGTGTAACTTCAATTATAATTTTATATATAGTAAACCCTTCTGCGCCTCTAGGGTTTAAGCCTTAATGGAAACGATTTTCTAATCGCTACACGTGGGGCTTTCCACATAAGTTTTTGGCAACTTAATCTCCAGTTATCTCAGTTATTAATCTCCATATCTATTTATATCTCTGACACGATTTCTCATTCATCGATGGCAGAGGGTCCATCAAACCGTAATCTTTGCCTCTACACTTTGATGTGCAAAGAGATTCCATCCTTATGTGTAATGGAAAATATTCTCCTGGTTCATATAAAAACAAAATACCTTTAAGCTTGTAAGAAGTCTCCTCCGAAATATGGCACCCAAACCCATAATACCATTCTTCCCAGGACGGTAGCGAGGGTTTTCACATAACTGTCAAGCATTTCCTATTTGGTTGTTTTTCCATCATCGGGGCATCCATTACAACGAGCTAGTGCTCAGGGAACAAAGGTGCCATCTCCGTAGGAGATATGTCTCTCCAGTTGGGAAAAAAGCATTTGGAAAGCAACCAACTACGGACAATTCTCAACAACAAACAACTAACCTCCAACACAGAAACAATTTACAATTTATAACGACAATTCTCAGCAACACACAACGAATCTCCAACACAGAAACAATGTACAATTTATAACTTAAGTAGTGTGTTGTTTAACCATACCCTCGGGTAATGTTCATGTAGATACAACATAACAGAGTCTGATTTATCTCAATTGGGAAGGCCATAGGTCTTAAGGGTTGGAACCTAGGATCTGAACCCAATTGCCTAAGACAAATTAGTAATGCAGTCTTGATACATAATACCCAATTAAGTAATTATTTTACATGAATTTACTATATGATAATTAGATTTACGACTATCACATGGGTTCATAGGCCTTCACCTTGTAACCTCCCATTGATACCATATGTAATACCGATCTAATTTGAACCCAAGAAGCATCTTTTTTCTTTTATAAGATTGAAACCACATAGTCTCAATTATTAAATACATATAATGATACAAAAATCAATGCACAAATAAAAGAGTTACACCAGAAGGAGTCAATTTGTTGATTAAATTTTGGCTCCAAAAATGTGATCGTCCACTGCGCCGCAATTTCGACAATATACTCCAAGATTTCCAATCCACTGAATGACTCAGCAGATGCCTCCCTGCCAATGCAATGGGTACTCTTCTTCCCCATTCCCCCCTCCAACCGCAAAACCAGTCGTCAACTTTTGACTCGCAAGTGAGAGGATCCCACCTCTTAACACACTTCAGTGTTTGACTAGTAATACAAATGCTCAAAGGTATGTGGTCATTACAATGGTCACCCAACCATAGGATATAATACCCCTTCAACCTTCTCTTCTTTTTATTTTATAGCTAAAATCCCTTCCTACAAAGACTCACTCAAGCATAAATAACTAATTTAGGAAATAACTTAAGTATAATATTCACCCATCCACATTTCACTTGCATCCAGTTTGCTCTTAAAATTACTACATTTTATTTTTATTTAAAAATCAAAATTTTCCTCACCCACTTTTGTTTTATCTATTTTTTCTCCTAGTTGTTCCCTAGATATTCTCCATTGATCTACATGAGATATTTTAGTATCTTGAACTAATAATGAACTCCTATTATCTTTAGATCCCACCATTTGTTAGCTAATTTCTCAATGAGTTAGGATTTTTCCCAATTAATCCCCTTATATAAATTTCTCTCGTGATATTAATAATTGTTATTTATTTATTCACTTTTAATATAATCATGCACATCTTTAGTTTCCTTCCAAGTTGTTTATTTTCTATATTTAATTATATTTTTTTAAAATTCCAAATTTGCATTATCGATGAACTCTTTGAATAATTTAATTGTTCCTGAACATCTAACCCCTTCCCATAAAGTTGATCTCCAAAGTTTTCTAGCATGACTCTATCATCTATTTTATTGCTTTTCACTGATTAACTTACATGTTTCACCTTATATTAGAAATTTGATTGAAACAAAGGGTAAGGGTGATATGAACGTCGTGACCTTCAGGATGTACTAATGCGCTCCCAGGGTTCCATGTGTCATGTCCTTCAAGCAATTTTTACCTTGAAACAAAGGATAAAGGTGCCATGAATACCATGCCCTTCAAGATGTATTGATGTACTCCAAGGGTGTCACACGTCACGCCCTTCAAGCGCTTTTGACCTTGAGCATTGAGAATATGGCACAATTGGTGGAGATCCTATTATTCATGTAGTTTCCCCTATTACAAGACTACTGGAAAGTGAGGAATAAGGCCTCTATTATATTGCACGTCCCTCAATATACCTCATGAGAGACTAAGACCCATTGTACCCTCACAACATCATGCAACCCTTTGAGCAAGAGTGTCCCTCACTCTTAAACTCCAAGCATGGTGGGAGTGCTAGTGAGTGGAAACATGGACGCTAGTCTACCACTCCCCCTTCTACTGGTTTGGTTCTTTATATCCCTTGTAATCCTTTTTAGAGTTGTATCAGAAAGCATGATCCCTATTCCTCCCTCCACTAACCAATCATTTATAAGTAGTGTCCATAACCAATTTAAATCATTTATAAAAAAATCCATCAATATATTTGCTCCCTGACTCAGATTTCTAGGGCCTTTGTTGACGATACCCCCATCAACTAATCATTGAGCTTCATGTACACTCAGAAAGCATTAGTAATATATGTACAATCATGATCATCCATACAATTTATTCTGCAATGTATAATGAAGAATTAATCAATTTTACATTTTGACCTTTTAAAAAATTCATAAAATTTTAGCAGCCATGAAGTATTAATTTGTTGAGTTGTTTGTGAGAAAAATCTTAAAATAGTCAAGTGAAACGGGGCATTCCATGTTAAAAAATATTCATCTTCTTTAAATATTTTATTTTTATAATATGTATTATTGAACTAAATGTAATCAATCAAGTTCACTTGATTAATATTTGTATCATATGTTACAGGCTTTGGCTATGCATCTTAACAAAATCGAAAACTCAACTATATTGAAAAGATCATCACAACAATTTACACAATCTTCACCTCAAAATATTGTATATTTTTTTTTATTGTCTATAGCTTTATCTATTTCAATATTATAACTAGTATTGTATATATCCTCAAACCATTACAAGTAGCTTTATCTATTTCAATATTATAGCTAGTATTGTATATATCTTCAAACCATTACTCTTGTAGTGACAAGTAGGTTGACCCTGCATATTTCTTCGTTAATACTTGATTTTACAAAAATAGACAAGAATATAGTTCCTTCTTCCACTTTCTTTATAGGACAATAATTTATTACAAAGTGTTATTCAATTGCTTCTATTTGATATCTGTTTAATATAATGAACAATTTAGTGGACCATTTCCTTGTTATCTTTTGTGTCAAGTTTAGTATTATCTTCTAAATCTTCGCCTATGTATATTTTAGAGTTATCAAAGAAAATTAATAACCCCTTTCTAAACACAACAATATGAATACTCAACAAAGGAACATTAATAACCCCTTTCAAAACACAACAATATGAATACTCAACAAAGGAACAATTGATCAAAGAAATACTATGTTTAGCATTCTATCCATCTTGAAAAGATGGTTTTGTTTGTCAATTAAAATGATGTTGATGTTATCCATCAATAAACCCCTTTAAATACTTACTAGCATACCATAACCATTGAAATATTTAATAATTCTTCCTTGTAAATCCTTTGTCTCAATGTTGATTTAGAGATGATTATAAATTTTTAGTATTGATCTCAGATTCGACACAACTCCCAATATTCACATTGTGTATTATTGTTGTCTTTGATGCCACCAATACATGACCGGAAATGTTAAGACCTGATGTATTTACTATTAATAGATGCACGTTGGGAGCTATTATATATTTAACATGGGCCCAATTTAAAAATTCAAGAAATAATTAATGTGGGCATTTGCAAAATGTTGGTTGAACTTTTACCATGAATGTCATAATAGAGAGATCCACGTAGAGGTCCAGTGCATCTTCTTTTTCTCTTCTAGTAATTATTTCATATAGTTGTATCTCATATGCTTGAAATTATTTCATATAGTTGTATCTCATATGGTTGTAGATTGATTCTTTACATTGTTATTAATTAGTACAGTCTTAAAGTGGTTGGTGAATGTCGAAATAAGAGGGGTGGGCGATTCAATATGAAATGTATGGACACAAACGTATGGACAGTTGAAACGCACATAGAGCTGAGGAAATCCAAAATTTAAATGTGGTAATTCCAAAGTCTAATTAGTTAAACGTGACAATCATATGGTGGTACAGTAATTTCTTAATATGATTAGGTAAATGTTAAAAAGTAAACACATTAACTGATGCATTAAAAAATACAAGGAAGTTATGAAGAGTAAATCACATTCA
>JZKD02S0110130.1:11161-24498 GCA_000966675.3 Picea glauca | reverse complement strand
ATGCTTCCCAGAAAGAGGTATATGGCATGTATAGTAGATGTTGAGGAGCACCTGTGGTGGTAATTTCTAAAATCAATGCTCGACCGTTCTGGTTTTCTACCCAATTGATCACCTGTAAAATCCTGTGTAATTGTATGAAAGAGGAGTTCCCACTTGAGGTTGTCATCTTCATTTAGCAGTGTCTCGCAGGTGTCTAGATGGCCTGGGCACGCTACATACCGAATGAATTCATTGACAACTGCCTAGATGCCTAGAACCTCGGGAAATACTTTCATTACATTTGGATTTTTCTACTCCTTGCCATGGTTCTCTGGAGGGCCCCTCTAGTCTTTGAATGAGTTGCCAAGACTACCTTTTTATTTGCAGCTCCCAGATTCCTAATATTGCATGAAATCAGGGATCCTTCCATCCAAGAATCCCACGACAAAATATGTCAATAGTGGTACCAACAACTTATATAGGAAACTGATTCACAAGTGTGCATACCACACAACATTATTGACAGGTATGCCAACTACCTTATGTTTGAATGTAATTTTCACAACGTTTACATCTATCCCAGTGATGAATAGGGAGCAACAATGGAATTAATCCCATTCTATGTCATGAAAGAGGACATCCAACAAAGGGTCATCGAGTGGCTGACACATCTACAACCAATCCTGGATGAATAAATGGAAACTCTAGAAACTTGCACTAAGTGCAACTAGGACTGCAAACAGTCTGAAGCTGTGTGGCTACAGGCACAATGCATGGTCCCCACTGGGGGGATCCAAGGATGACACCTTGTCCAAGCGATCTTGAGACCCACACCCTGTGAAACATTCAACATAGTTTACCCTAGCCATTTTGAAAAGGAAATGAAGTGGTCCAACCATTCACATTACTACTCCCCTGGTACAAAAAGGTCTAGGACAAAAGGCACATGGCATAGCAGCTTTGATCACTACTCTCAAAATATAGTTGTTAATGCAAAAAAAAATCCAAGAGGAGGCTACTCGTGATGTCAACCATCTATGTCGCCAACTCGGGGGCACAATGACATCATCTGAAAATATACCAAGGTCACCGACTTCAATGAGAAGTTCCCATAATCTTGCATGGATTCTTCAATTTGACCCGTCAATACCAAACTCAGTGGACATAGCCATTATTGACATCCAATTGGAACCAATTCCAACTCCAGTGGTGCAAGAATGTGTTGCCACTCTACTTTCCAAGTTGAGTGGTTGACACGACACTTGGTCGTGCTAACACACAACTACAACCACAACATCAAGTGGACATTTTTGTGCACAATCAGATGCATGAGTGATATCAAAAGGAGGTTCAGGATCACCAAGCCTTTTAATAATAATATGATACGAAAGTTGTGACACATGCCGCTACAAAGGCTCAATACATTGAGACTAGTACAACTTTCACTGACCTCATCGGGATGGTGGACAATTTATATGTGTAGATACCAACTACCTCAACACAAGTTCATGACATTCTCCCCTATCTTAAGCTCTAATCCATGAAGGCCTACCTACAAAATTTGGACTTGCAACTTACAACTCTACGTTTGTCACTCCATCAAATGAACCTAGAGGTAATTCCATAGCGACACAAAATTATGTTGGCAAAAGCAGCCGTCCAATATGGCCAACATAGGTTGAAGGAATTTTCTGGGGTGGTTGACTGTATCTTCAAATTATGGAATCATCTACAAAACCCCCCAAGTTGAGTACAAATGATGATAAAGTTCACACAACTAAGGCTGAGGTCGCACAACAAAAGAGTAGCTTGGCCTCTCTACCTCCAAGCGAGTGATCGACTGCGATGAAAACTATTGCATATAAAACTAAGGGGATTAATGTCATCGAGGATGAGCAATAAATCATTTTAGAGCTAATCACTATTGTGGTCGATAAGACTTTAATTTTTTATACCCAGCTGACAGACATGTAGGTTGTTGCTGGCCCCTTGATCAAGGAAATGGGAACAAGGGATTTGAAAACTCCTTAGGTCACAATAGCCGATGTAGATGTGGTTATTCAAATCACCCAATAACTTTAGGGCAATCTTAATGAGCCTGATCGTCAATTCAAGGAGTTCATCTACGAACTCATGAAGATGATTTTCTCCATTGCATCAGTCACTCCATGAGGAAATGGCTCAAGGACGAGCCAAATAATAGTGGCGGGGGCCTATTGGCACCCAAAGTTTTGGGTTAATATCACATGTGTACACAAACAAAGTTATCTATGCCTATTCCAATTTTTTGCACACTCAAGAAGCTACACAAAGGGTGACATGAGGCACGTACATTATATCAACTTTTATTACTACGCACCAATCCAAGTTCTGCCAATGCACGCCGGTCCAAGTTTTGTGATGTGCACAATAAATAAAGGAAGATGAAGAGACGATAAATAATGATGCATCCCCCATGGACACATAAATTTTGGGGTCTTTGATTGAATCCCCACTCATAGGTGGAAACTTTCTATTAGGTGAACTTGGACTGGGATTGTTCACACCCTCCAAGGCTCACAAGGTTTCCAATTTGAGCACTTTTAGGTTCGATAAAGCTTCGAATAGGATAGTGCAACAAAAAACTAGGAATCTCCTTGTGACTGGGAAGGCTCCACTACCAATGGTTACTAAAACCACCATGACAGAGAATGTCAGAAAGGATCCACTTTCGATTATATCAGCCGGTGTCGCCTTCACATTGGTGTCCAAGTAGAACCTTAAGGAATTGGTGCACGAGAACCAAGAAAATGATGACATGATCAAGGAGTTAGAGGAGGAAGTCAGGCACGATGAAAGGGATAAGGAAAACATCAAGGCGTTCATACTATGCATTGAGAAATTTAGAATGAAGCGTCATGAAATGACGACAAATATGTACGCAATATACAAGTTTTCCAACATCTAGAAACATGAATTATGGTCCAACATAGCATAGCACAAGCCAAGAATGTGGATTTTTCTGCCCTTAGAGAAAGTCTCAATGATATGTAGTGGTGGATTACTGAAAACCCATATGCTCCATCAAAACTGTCCCACATATCTGAATAGGAGAGAAATGTTGATTATGCTACTCTCGATAATTTCCAACAAGCTGGGGAGAAGGTGGAAAAGGATTTAAATAATTCACTGCTGATATGCGTTTGTTGGTTTTTAGATTAGTCAATATCCAAACAACAACCTCAGAGGATATTAATCCCCTCTATGTTTTTATAGAGGTGGTACTCCTCTTTGGCTGAAAGATTTATCTAGATGCTTGAAATATTAAAATAGGGGATACTTAAAAGAAACCCCAATATTTATCATTCAACAAAATATAAAATAGTACTGATTGAAAGATAATATATTCATAAAGAGAATTTCTGAGAAGAGGATCGATTATCTTCAAAGACTAAAATACAAAATATGCAGAATATTGTACAAAAATAAATAACCATTATATGGAAAATAATATAATTCTCACATCCATCACAATATCATAATTTTGATCACATTCATAAGAAGGAAATACAAAAGTCCACAATTGAGAGAACTTTAAAAGAGTATTTCATTCAAAATAGGATAGAATATGATAGGTGCACTTCAAACATTCTGTGCTCAATAACTTAGAGTTTGAGAATTAATTGATCACCCCAAAACCGTTCTCTTAGGAGTTCAAAAAATAATAGTCTTTAATAGTTTTTTAATAAAATAAAAATAACATTCATCCAAATGGACTGGGATGGGGCTCCTGTGGACCATAAAATTAAAGTGGAACAAGGATGAACTGTGATGGATTTCTTTCTCAATCTATCTTCCTGCCGAGGTTCCTTTTGTATTCTCCTTTGTTGGGATTCTTTGACTATTTGTAACTACCATTTCTTGATCTATTTCTATTATTCTGATTAAATCTTGCTTTAACCAATTTTTAATGTATCCCCTCATTGGTGCGAGAATTACCTCTTGACTTAGTCTTATGTCAAATAATGAATCCTCTATCTCTCAGTATTCAATTAGAATTTGATGTAGTGTTTATTCTATGTCTTCATTCTTGTTTACATAATTGACTAACCAACTTTCTACTTCAAACTATGAATAATTTGTTAAACTATTGAATCTCTTGGACAATGTAGATTTCAATGATTCTATTTTCTTTTCAAACTGTTCCTTAGTCCTAAATACAAAATTTAAAATTATATTTGGGTCATCGATTTGTCGGGTTGTTCTAGCTAGATCCAACTCAACTAATTTTAGATACGATCCCCCCTTTTTGATGCTTAAAGTGTCAAGATCAACTAATATTTATTTTAAACATTTAATTATTTTAATCCATCATGCCTTTAGTTGTTTAATGCGGACCAGGGAGGGTAAGTCTTCTTCTATTGTTTTCAATTCACTTATATTTGAGACTTTCATAATAAAATTGGTAACAATTACGTTATAAAACTCCTCATCATTTTCTAGTTCGACCTGTAGATATTGTATTAGGTTCGTCATCCTTGATACGAAGGAAATGAAATTATTTGCAAGTTCCCAAGTATCGAGGACTAAAGACATTCTTTTCTTAATATTTTTCCCAACGTATCTTCTTACTGCAACAAGTAAGACTAATGTCCCTATCAATCTTGAACTGGATTGTGGTGTTCTATTAGAACTTCTCCAGGGATGAATCATAGCATTTGGGTTGGAAAATATGGGAGGTAGTTGTTAGAATAAAATGGACGGGATCATTGAAACATTGACAATATAGCAATATTGTCACCCAACCATAGGCCGAAGCCACCCCCGAGCACCTTAACCTTGACAGAGAATCATTCTGGAAGAAAACCCTAGAATGGATAGCCAAACAAAGGTGGCACACCTTTCTCCAAGGATAGCACACCAAAAAAAAGAGTAACAAGATGTGATCAGAGAGTCCAAACCATAACTAAGAGAGAGTCCAAGCCAAAACTGAAATCTGCTAGTTGCAGCAACTACAACAACAACTCTCCTCCAAACTTGTGCACAAACCAGCCAACTGCAGTGTGCACAAGTGTTGCTTCGGTAGTTCTGAGAATACTGACTAGAATGAAGACTAGACTCCTGTATTTATACCAATTCTGGAAGACTGCCTGGGCCGACTTCTCATTCTGGGTACTAATTCTTTAGTATATAAAATTTCCTTTAGCCGAATTCTTCTCTTTGAGGATAATAACCTAATACAAGTCATTCTCTTGAGTCGACTTGTCTTCTAGGGTTATTAACCAATTAATTAGGGTTTCTTCTTGCTTCCCAGAATATTCTATTCTCGTCAGGTTTACACGTGGAGGTAAATGCCTCCCGCAACTACCATAATATCAACAATCCCTCCTAGCTAGGGAGGTATTGAAGGTAATGGTCTTGAGCACAAACATACCATTCAACCGATAGCATCAACATAGTTGTATAGACTAACTCATGATTAGATCATGAGCACAATCATCGCTATCAGTGTCATCAATTGCATCATCTCTCAAAACCATACTCCATCTAAGTAATCATACATGATGCTGGATAAGTCACTCACTCCACAGAGTGACATAATAGCCATTCTTCTAATCCGGACATATGTCCTAGAAGAATAAACGTCCTGGACCATTTTCCCTCTGGGGAATCTTTGTCCATTGATCATCCATCTAGTTGATAATCATTTCCAATACTACTGATAGTTTTCAAGGAAATTGGAACAATGTCATTCAATAGAACACAACTGTGTCTATCTATAGTAGTACACAACTACAATCCAGTGGTACACTTCCACACCAAATAGCATGCAGATACTTGATCAATGACATATAGTCACAATTAGTGGAACACATCCACCACAATAGTATACATCTATTGTCCGGAGACATACAGTCTCCATAACAATCATATCATCTGATATCAACCTGCATAGAAAACATTGTTATGATATAAACTGAATCATCTGGGCCATTCTTCCACTCACATCTGTGATATCTGGAAGAGCATTTTCCCTCAGAAGGTAAAACATCAATGATGAGCTATCTGGACTATTCTTCTCAAGCAAGGAAGAATAACTATCCTGATTTCTGAGCCTGGATCATTCACCTATCCAGGCCATTCCTCCAGCACTAAACAAAGTGCAACCTGGAGAGAATGAGTCTAACCTATGGAATGCCTATCCCTGATTAATGAACTCGAACCATTCACCTATATGTCCATTCCTCCGGCACTAAACAAAGTGCAACCTAGAGAGAATGAATTTGCCCTAGGAAATGACTGTCCAGACTATTTCTTAAGGAAATGACTGTCTTGCACCAACCTCCAAAACAGACCATTCTTCGAAACTACTCACAACTGTGAGCTTCAAAAGAATGACTATCCGGCAAAGCAGACCAGTCTTCTTGACCACTACTGAGAGTGACCGCCAAGAAGAAAGACTATCCTAGACCATTCCTCCACACTGGCCACAAGGGGAATAACTGTCTGCGGTACACCAACAATCCATCGAACCATTTCATTACAAAAATGACTGTTCGATTTGGACCATTTTCTGAACTGGAAAATGCATGTCCGTAAAAAATCTCAAACCACTTTCCAAACTGGAAAGGAACTACTCATCCTGGACCATTTTTCGAACTTGAAAAATGACTGTCCATAAATCAATAACACATCAGTGCTCCCTCCCAACCTAGGAGTCATCTCTTCCTTTTTTAATAAGGAAGTCGTCTCCACGAGCTCCATCTTGAGTACGCAAACTCTTTCATCTTGGATAGAGATATATATTGGAAAACTACTTTCTCTTTTCTGGAATTCATCACGGAGAATGTAATTCTTGATCTCAATGTAATTTGGTCTTTCTGGAACACTAGTTTTCTCTAAAGGATTCATATAGCTCTGATCAATATTGTATATCATTGTTGGATTCCTCTTTTGTTTCCCGATATCTCATAACATTGTGGAAAGGGTCAAACTTGAACATATCCAAGTGGTACTTCTTCTGCCATCATGGGAGTTTGTCATGGATTAACAATCCATCATCCTGATCTTCTAAGTAACCAATCTGATACAGTATATTTGTTATAGAAATCTTTTCACCACGCTTATGCTGTGCATTGGAGGTTATTTACCAAGTTGTCTTCTTTCATATGCATACAAGGGTCTCTTTCTGGTATACCTTAAAACCTTGAGGTTTCTATACACTTTTTGGTTTTATTACTCTGTTGAGGAGAACAATCCTTACATTTTTCTGATGTAAACTCTAATCCATGGATATAGCAGGAGATATAATGTCTCAGGTAGAGGCATGTCTGGAAATTCTATTGTTATAGTCCTCTCCCTCCATCTGGGAGAACCTTTAGTTCTGGATCTTGCAATTCTTTCATTCATAAGTCTTCCATACACTATTCTTTATCACAAATTTCATTTCATCTGCTTGATTTCTTTTAGTGAGTTCATATCAGGTTGATAGTCTTGTGATTCTTGATACAATGAATGGTTGTTCTGGCTTTTCTTTCTTTCTTGGAATCTTCATGTTCTTCCTCATGTTTCTCTTTAGCTCTTGGGTCCATGGAGTTTTCTATAGATTCCATGCCCTGAAGATTCCAACTTCTTTCTTTCATCATAGGATCACAGATGTGGATGGACAACCAGGGATATTTTAAGGCTTCTTTTCGAAGAAGATTTATTCTAAAATCACACTTGAACACGTGCTGATTTTTATGGTTGCTACCATGGATAGATACTTTATCATCTTCAATGGATCATATTATTTAGGATTAGCTCCCTCCTAATCCTTTCTTCATGCATGAGTGGATGCTCATCTTTTGGAATTCTGTAATCATCTCCCTCCAACTAAGATATCCCATGCTTCCGTCTGCATCTTTATTGCCATCTGCAAAGTGTCATAAGTACTTTTCCAATTTCCTCTTGATTGCTGACTTCTTTCTGTTTTTACTCCTTCTAGGTTTCTTCAAGTTTGATTTTGATTTCGGCTTATCTTGCAGTTGTTCCTTATGTAATAATTTCCACATGAATTGTTACCGAGGTTTGTTGAGGTAATTCATCCTTTCATGTGCATTGACTGACCTGTAGTCATTGTGATAACAGTCCTTATTTTGTTGTTCTTCCATAGGTGTAGTTTCTCTTTGAACATCTTATAGATATGCAATATATCTACAAAAACTATGTAAACATGGTATGTACAAGAACTATGAAGAATATTGTTACCTTGTCTTAGAAGAAGAAGTCTATTTTATCCTGCTTGGTCTTCCTTGAGGGTTTCCTTTCTTCGGAAACTGATGCTTTGTGTGTCTCCTTCCTTTTATTTAGCTTGGGACAATGATTCTTGTAGTGACCATACTTTCTACAGTTGAAGCATTGTATTTCTAAAATATCTTTCTCTTGATTTGGTTTCTTCCTTGAACCAAACTTCCTTTTGTTTATGAAATTATTGAATCTTGCTGTGAAGGCTTGATCATCGTATTTATTTTGAGGTTTATCTTTTGCACTAATCCTTGATCCTTCTTGTGCACAACAAGTCCAAAGTTCTTCAAATGTAGGATAATCCTTCCTTGTGTTCATGCTTGCAAAAAATGCATCCCATGTCTTGGGAAGTCCATTAAGTACTATATTTACCAGTTCCTTCTCTGAAATGATTTCTTCAATAGATTGTAGTTGATCTCTTAACTGAGATACTCTCACAAGGTATGATGTTATGTTGTCATCATCATTCATCTTCATGTTATAGAGCTCATTCTTCAGACTCATTACTTGTCCAATGTTTTTGACTGAGACGAGGTTTGTTAGGGCATCGTACATCTTCTTAGATGAGTCAAGATGGGAGATGTAGGGTATCAAGTGGTATTTTATAGACTCCACTATGATACTCATTTCATTGATGCCAATGTATTTGAACTTCTCCATAAGTGCAACGTTCTGCGTTTCCTTCTCTCTTCCTTCTTCAAAATCTGGTTCCACAATCTTTCCTTTCATGATATCCAACACTTTATTCTTGGCAAGGATGAGTTAAATCCTTGTCTTCCATGCTTTGAAGTTAGAAGCCCCTTATAACTTGTTTTCTGACTTCATAGAGTAAGTCATGGCTACTTTGACTTGGTCAACCCTAGATTTGACCAAAAACTCAAACTTGACATCTTAGCTTGCAAAGAGTACCCATATATGCACTAGGCTAGGGTGCACTAGTCTATCTAGAAATTAGGTCAATCCATTTACTTAAGGTGACTCAACAAGAGGGTCAGGGTTTCATTGCTGCAACAAAAACTAGCTGCAATTGCAACTGCAACTGAGAAAATCCTCCCAATCTATCTTCCAACCGTTAGACTGTCTGAAGATAGTGTGGGTCCATAACCTGTTAGAATATAATGGATGTGATCATTTAACCATAGACAATATAGAAATATTGCCACCCAACCATAGGCTGAAGCCACCCTCGAGCACATTAACCTTGAAAAAGAATCATTCCAGAAGAAAACCCTAGAATGGATAGCCAATCAAAGGTGGCACACCTCTCTCCAAGGATAGCCCACCAAAAACAAGAGTAACAAGAGCTGATCAGAGAGTCCAAACCATAACCAAGAGAGAGTCCAAGCCAAAACTGAAATCTTCTAGTTGCAGCAGCTGCAACAACAACTCTCCTCCAAACTTGTGCACAAATCGGCCAACTGCAGTGTGCACAAGTGCTGCTTCTGCAGTTCTGAGAATACTGACCAAAATGAAGACTGGCCTCTTGTATTTATACTAATTTTGGCATACTGTCTGGGTCGATTTCTCATTCTGGGTACTAATTCCTTAGTATATAACATTTCCTTTAGTTGACTTCTTCTCTTGGAGGCTAATAACCTAATACAAGTCATTCTATTGAGCTGACTTTTCTTATAGGGTTATTAACCAATTAATTAGTGTTTCTTCTTGCTTCCCAGAATATTCTATTCTCGTCAGGTTTACACGTGGAGGTAAATACCTCCCACAACTACCATAATATCAACAGTGGCATTAGAGCATTCTCTGATTCTTTAACTCTTTATTTTAAATTGGTGTTTTAATTCTCCATTTCATCAATTGACATTTTAAATTCTTTACGCGAGAATTCATGAATTCATACAATTTTCAATGGTGGAACTCCATTTAGGTCAAGTTCCGAGCTCGACTTTCCTTGAAACTTTTTGTTTTTTGAATGAGTTTTCTCAAAAACTAATTTATTTGAATCTTTATCAAACAAAGCATTATGCAGAGTTATGGATTCTTATTCAAACAATATTTCTTCCCGTGTGGAAAATTATGCTGCAACTTGTCCTCTTTTCTACACTCTTTGTTCTTCATTAAGGAATTCTATGTCTTCAATATTTGCATCTAGGTCCATGTCTTCAAGAGATATTTCATATTCATGTTTGACCTCATTTGTTCCTTCCTGATTTATATGACTTTTTCTTTTATTGGTTACTCGAAGTTTATGGGGTCTTTCAAGACTTACCTTAGGAGGTTTATGGTCACCTCTGTCATCAGAATTGTCTATTGAAGACTTATTTTGTTCTTTGTTGTTGACTGAGATTTTGTTTTTGCTTGGATGATTTTATGAGATATATTAGGAGAATGAGTACTCCTTTCATTAATAAATCTCCCCCTTTGTCTATGTTGGTTAGTAGTGCTAATGATAGTATCGATGTCCTCTAGTTTCTTTTCAACAAACACTGCTTGAGGGTCCTGGTTGTTGCCTTCGTCCTCTCCGAATAGAAATGAATTAACAAGTGAAAAAATGAAACTAATAGATGTCATATGATCCATAAACAAGTGGTTAGGGTCGGACCCTTTGATTTCGTCTGCTAACTTTAAGTTATACTAGTCTAAATGCATTGGAAATTCATCAATATTTGAAATACTTCTTAACACAATTTCCCCAATTCTTCAGGGCAAATGAATGGATTTCTTCTTCCTTATTTCATGAAATAAGTGAGCCCAAAATCTTTATTGTCTGCAAACCTCTACAACAAACATCTTGTTTGACACATAATACATGAGATATAAAGGTTTTTCTCGAGAAAAATATATTCTAATAACACTCTAGTGTTTCATGGCTTCAATGCTTCCTTTTTTTATTTAGGAAAGTCGTTGCTTCTAAAGATAATCTCGACGTTTTCAGACCAAATATAAGTTTCCTAAAGGAAGAAACAAATGCATTATGAACTTCATAAAAATGATATGTAGCCTTCTGTTTCCATAAGGTTGGGTACCACATCTGTATCGGGTCAATTTTACAATTAACTCATCTTCCCAAATTCAAACCCTTGAAAACATGACAATAAGTGATGGTGAAGAATAAGTATGAAGACATGTAAAATTTCTTGTTCTTCTTGAAATTTAATAAATTGAAAGACATTTCTTTAGAAGTAATACTTTCCTTCTCGAAAATTTCTTTTTCATGGATTGTAAAATGTAAAATATACAGAGCCAGTTAGGGCATGGTAGCTGTAGATTCTTGACCAACTACTATGGTGAAAATCCATGCTATTTATCGATAAGGTTTTTTTTAACAAACTGATCTAGATGTTAGATAAGCCTTCTGGAATCATTGTCGGGTCTTCAAGATATTCCTACAGAAACTCCAGTGCATTGTTTATTTCCTTATGGAAATTCTTGGATTTATCTCCTTTGAGTGTAATGGTCGGCTCTGTGATTCTTAGAATTTTCTTGAATACTGAAGGTGCTAGAGAAATGGGGGATTCTCGTTGAAGTTTAATTATCCTCCGATTTTTATCGTATTTTTCCATGCACCAAAAAAATAGTTCTTTGGAATTGAAGACTTCTGGTACACAACGTGCTAAAGAAATCCATGATGTTCACACTTGGTTCACATTCTTTTCTAGAAGTGGTAGTGATGAATAATACTAGTATGATCTTGACCACTGGAATCTATGATCCTATGGCCCAAATGAGTTTAGAGTATCCCCACAAAACTGTTCTCTTCTTTTCATTGTCATGCTTGATGAAGTTGGCAGACTAATGTACAATCACTTTAAAAATGTTAATTTCAAAGTAAACCCTTTTACCATAATATACCTTGAAACTCTTCTTTTGAAGAAAATATTAATGTGAATTAAATTTGAATTGAAGGAGAAGTGTCTTGAGGAGTGTAACAAACCCGACCCCTGAGTAACTTTCCTAGGGATGGGACATCAAAATTTCACTCTCCTTAACATCTCAAATCCTCTTTCCGAGGTCTTCATTCTCTTTTACTTACCCGTAGTGTTCTAATGACTACTACCAGGCTCAAATCTGAGTTTTGGGTTACAAGTTATGGCTTCCCAAAGTTCTTCGAGTGTTCATTGGTTGAGGGCCATGTGGCGTCCATGTGAATCCACCTCACATACATTGTCTTCCAAATTCCTTCATCCACGGTGGAAGTTCATCCACCGTCCAATCCCATGACTGGATTCAATCTTTGTCTAACACACAGGCCAGTGGGGAATTTGGCACTTCAACGAATTCCAAAACACTTCTCCTCAAGTCATCTAGAGTGAAAATTCTCTGGACCGCATAATCTTATGCCACGTATCCTTAGAGCATCGACGACTCTCATTTTACTTTGGGACTCCATGCTTCGGGAGTTCCAGAGTTTCCAATGCCAAAAACCTCCGGAGTGATAACTCTCTAGAGTGTCAGATCTCCTGACACATGTCCTGCTTGACGGTCACGGTGAAATCTGATGCTTCAGCCTTCAGGAGTTCTTGACCCACGCAACACCTGTCCTCCATTGACGGATGAACTTCGGAGTGACTTTTCTCCGAAGTGGCAGATCTTCTGCCATGCATCCTCCTTCATGGATGAATGAGATGACTTCATGACTCTAGCCTTCTGGAGTCCTCGCACCTCCACTCTTCAACTCTTCCGGAGTACTTCTTCTCTAGAGTGCGAGATTTGGCAAATCTTGTCCTTACCAACATACGACTCAGATCTGCTCCGACTCTCGAATCTTCGGGAGTTTTCCCAACTCTGTTCTCTGCTTTCTCCAGAGTGTTATACCTCTAGACCTCCGGATATGTTGACACATTCTCTCCTCTGTTAACGACCAGGATTTACTTCGCTCTTCGGGAGTTTTGCAAAAATCCACACGCTGAATCTTCCAGAGTGTTGTTTTTTTGGACTGCACGATCCACTAACAAACGTCCTTTGCAACAGATGACTCAAATATCCTCTGGCTCCCTGTGACTGTGGGATTCCTTCCATCCTGTTAGAAAAACAGGACCGCGGAGCAATAAAATAAAACAAATGCAGAAACAAAAACACAGAAGACACACAATACAAGAGAGACACAGATTTATGTGGTTCACCCAGTGTGGGCT
>JZKD02S0110097.1:3556-16473 GCA_000966675.3 Picea glauca | reverse complement strand
AACAAGGAGTGTGAAGAGGTGAGAACTTGTCTCAAAGTTCTTAAGCTTAGAAGAGATGTCACAATTGCGTGCAAGGACCCTGCAAGGAGTGCAGAGGTTTAGAAAACCCTTTGGATGGTTCATAGTTTGAGAATCTAAGAAGGAGGAACACCTCTTAGAATACAGGTGGGAGCCAAGGTTACAGGCTTCACAGCAGAGACAAAGGCCGAGGCCTTTTGGAGCAAGAAATATTCCAAGGGAAAGGAGGAAGGCCATGCTCAAGGTAGAGCACAACTACCGATAGCCGTTGGATCCTGAACAAACTCATATTTCGAGAATTCAGGGATTGGCGTGACAAGAGATTTTGGAGTCACTGGATCGCAAACTTTCGGTTTGTGAAATCTCAAAAATATCAGGATCCATTGATTCCCCTTTGGAGCGGGGTTCGGCATATTGGAATTTGGCATTTCGGCATTTCAGAGTTCAGGGTTTGGAGCGACAAGTGATTTTGGAGTCACTACATCATGAACTTCTGGTTCAAAAAACTCTAAAAGGATCTGGACCGTTTGATCCAACTCATCGAGAGTCGTTGGATCTCATGTGCGAATTCCCATTTTGGGAATTTGGAGATTTGAACATCGTGGATTGGAAAGATAGAGAACATGGAGAACTCTTGCATCGCAGCTTCCCGGATCGTGAAAGCCAGTAGCACTTTGTCATGGACCGTCATTTTGGCATTTCGGGACCTGGGTGATCGAGAGGCCAGGAGTCAAGAGACATGGAGTCCTGACTCGCAATATCATGAAATCCCGAAAGCATTCGGAGGAATATCATGAGCCAGAGCCATTGAGCCCTTTTCGACATTTCGGCATTTCGGGGTTCAGAAAGTAGATGACACAATGGATTGGGTCATTGCATTACAAACTCCCGGTCACCAAAATCCTGATACAACTAGGACTGTTGGGTCAAGGGAGAACTCTATTTTGGGTTCGGTAGAAGGAGGTGAACACTTACGCTTGATGCACATCATGTAGGTGGGGTTTTCATGGAAGGACCTATGGATCAAATTCATGGGGTTCCAATGAGGGCCTGAAAGAACTATTTCAATTCTACAGATTCGGAGAAGAACGATCCTGTGTGAATCTTGGACCAAGGGCTGGGGGACTGCGTTAGTGTGGTATCATAGTTGATATTTTATCTAGTAGACTTCAGGTGAAGAAGACAATAGGTGAAGGAGGAGACAGAGTGTTGAATCTCTGTGGTGATTGTTCGCAGATGTGCAACAGTCAATAGACAGTCAGGAGGACTGTAGGATATGTTGGAAGCACTCATGGTTGCAGAGTGAAAGTAAAAAATTTTCCAGGAGGGCAGACAGGAATAGGAAGATGGCTACTAAAGGCCATCAGCATGGTCACAGGGAAGATCGCAAGCAGAAGAAAAACCCAGAGATGGATCTGGAACTTGTTGAGATAAGGGAGAGGATGGAAGAGCTTTCATTGCGAATGCAATAGGATGAAAATCCGCATTGGGTGTATGAATGGCCTCTAAGGAGGAAAGCAAAGTGGCCAGTTAAGAAATTGTTGGCCAGAGGACAACAAAGACTGTTGAGGAGGTGGCTGAGGTATGTGGAAAGCCTCAGAGATGAAGAGGAGATGTTTCATGTGTGTGAACCAAAGGCTTGGAGAAATCTCAGTGATGAAGAAGAGAGATCGAGAAGAGATCTCATAGACTACCAAGTTGGCAGAGATGGGATTTCAAATTTCCAGGTGGGAAATAGAAAGAGATCAAGCGAAGGTCTCGTATATTTCCAGGAGGGCGGTGCTCAAAGTTCAAATTTCTAGGAGGGCAATGAGATGAGATCATTGGAGGATCTCATGGACTACCAGGAGGGAAAAGAGGAAATCCCATATTGTCAGGTGGCCAAGGGAGAGAAGTTGAGACTGTCTGAAAGTCTCAGGGACTGAGTAGTGAGTTGAGGTCAGAAAGGAGTGTTAAGAAGTGAAGATTCTTTTGAAGATGATGACAAGTTAAAAACTTGTACCATCCAGAAGGAAGATCAAAAGAGGATGATTAGAGGGATAAAGGTATTCCTACCATATAGCCCAGTTGAGGCCAACGTGTGTGTTACCAATGCAACAACAATGGAAGGATATCTAGTTGTGACTGTCTAAGAGATAGAGAAGATATCAGAAGCTGGCCAAGGAAAATAAGAGGAGAAAACAGTTGAGATGCTCACTCCATGGGAGAAAAAGTTAGAAATGATGGAGGATTGGTTGAACCATCCAGAGCTAGTAGATGACTACCATGAGGAGACAGTCATGCAGATGTTAGCAGAGGAGCACTCTGAGGAATCGATCAGAATTTTCAGCCAGGGAGATGACCAGATGATAGTTGCGGTGTCAAGGCATGTAGTAGCAGATGAAGGAAAATTCTAGTCTGAGGAGCAGCTGGAGGAAGCTAGAATTCAACCAGCAGAAGGAAAAATTGCAGAAGCAAGTCTGTTAGAGGAGGTGACTGAACAACAGGTTAGTCAAGAAGATAAGAATATAGAGTTGAATTTTGTAGATGGGTGGAAAGCTAAGGCCACAGAGGAAGAATATGGCATGGGAGATCTAGTTGATATGCCCACTAATAAGGATGAAGTAGTGCAGTGGAGAAGATTGCATAAAGAGAGCCAGCCACTTGAGCAGCTGGACGAGATAATTAAGGAGATTAGAAGGATGATGATCAGATCATCAGAAGCGGTCAACAAAGGGAAGATGAGTAGAGGAGAACCTGCCATAGCAGTAGGGCAGTAGCGGTAGCAACAACAACAAAGTAGTGGAGCAGATGGACAGCTCCAAAGAACTGTTTGGGATCTAGGTGGATTTCAATAGCGGTGCTGGGAAGCTCATGAGTAGGAGCTTGTGATTTTTGTAGCAGAGGAGTATGATGCAGGAGCATCACTCCAAGCCAGCTACGCGCCAGCCTACCAGCACATCAAGCATATTCAGTGGAGAGGAGAGGTGCAACCCTCTCATTTTCAAATTTAAAATTTGAATTTATTGTATTAAATGATTATAAGGCTGGTAGAGCCAAAAGCTAGGCATGTGCACAGGCTTATATAAATTTTGCCTTAAATAGTTGTAAGGTTGAGATCTAGATCTGATTTAGACTAGACAGCCATTCAATGAAATTGAATGTAAATTAATGAGAGTTGGTGAGGATGGAGGGAAGAGCTCGAGGNCCCTTTGGAGGGTTCATAGTTTGAGAATCTCAGAAGGAGGAACACCTCTTAGAATACAGGTGGGAGCCAAGGTTATAGGCTTCGCAGCAGAGACAAAGGCCGAGGCCTTTTGGAGAAAGAAATCTTCCAAGGGAAAGGAGGAAGTCCATGCTCAAGGTAGAGCACAACTACCATTAGATTAGTTGAAGAGACGAGATCTGGAATGTTGAGTTTCATGTCCAGACAATAGCAGGAGAGGGTGCAGAAGATTAGATCTGGGCTGTCAGATCTAGCACAAAGGACCGATAGCCGTTGGATCCTGAACAAACTCATATTTCGAGAATTCAGGGATTGGCGTGACAAGAGATTTTGGAGTCACTGGATCGCAAACTTCCGGTTTGTGAAATCTCAAAAATATTAGGATCCATTGATTCCCCTTTGGAGCGGGGTTCGGCATTTCGACATATTGGAATTTGGCATTTCGGCATTTCAGAGTTCAGGGTTTGGAGCGGGAAGTGATTTTGGAGTCCCTACATCATGAACTTCTGGTTCACAAAACTCTGAAAGGATCTGGACCATTTGATCCAACTCATCGAGATTCGTTGGATCTCTTGTGCGAATTCCCATTTTGGGAATTTGGAGATTCGAACACCGTGGATTGGAAAGATAGAGAACAGGGAGAACTCTTGCATCGCAGCTTCCCGGATCGTGAAAGCCAATAGCACTTTGTCATGGACCGTCATTTTGGCATTTTGGGACCTGGGTGATCGAGAGGCCAGGAGTCAGGAGACGTGGAGTCCTGACTCGCAATATCACAAAATCCTGAAAGCATTCGGAGGAATATCATGAGCCAGAGCCATTGAGCCCTTTTCGATATTTCGGCATTTCGGGGTTCGGAAAGTAGATGACGCAATGGATTGGGTCGTTGCATTACAAACTCCCGGTCACCAAAATCCTAATACAACTAGGACTGTTGGGTCAAGGGAGAAATCTATTTTGGGTTCGGTAGAAGGAGGTGAACACTTACGCTTGATGCACATCATGTAGGTGGGGTTTTCATGGAAGGACCTATGGATCAAATTCATGGAGTTCCAATGAGGGCCTGAAAGAACTATTTCAATTCTACAGATTCAGAGAAGAACGATCCTGTGTGAATCTTGGACCAAGGGCTGGGGGACTGCGTCAGTGTGGTATCATAGTTGATATTTTATCTAGTAGACTTTAGGCGAAGGAGACAACAGCTGAAGGAGGAGACAGAGTGTTGAATCTCTATGGTGATTGTTCGCAGATGTGCAACAGTCAATAGACAGTCAGGAGCACTATAGGAGATGTTGGAAGCACTCATGGTTACAGAGTGAAAGTAAAAAAATTTCCAGGAGGGAAGACAGGAATAGGAAGATGGCTACTAAAGGCCATGGGCATGGTCACAGGGAAGACCGCAAGCAGAAGAAAAACCCAGAGATGGATTTGGAACTTGTTGAGACAAGGGAGAGGATGGAAGAGCTTTCATTGCGAACGCAGTAGGATGCAAATCCGCATTGGGTGTATGAATGGCCTCTAAGGAGGAAAGCAAAGTGGCCAGTTAAGAAATTGTTGGCCAGAGGACAACAAAGACTGTTGAGGAGGTGGCTGAGGTATGTGGAAAGCCTCAGAGATGAAGAAGAGATGTTTCATGTGTGTGAACCAAAGGATTGGAGAAATCTCAGTGATGAAGAAGAGAGATCGAGAAGAGATCTCATAGACTACCAAGTTGGCAGAGATGGGCTTTCAAATTTCCAGGTGGGAAATAGAAAGAGATCAAGCAAAGGTCTCGTATATTGCCAGGAGGGCGGTGCTCAAAGTTCAAATTTCTAGGAGGGCAATGAGATGAGATCATTGGAGGATCTCATGGACTACCAGGAGGGAAAAGAGGAAATCCCATATTGTCAGGTGGCCAAGGGAGAGAAGTTGAGACTGTCTGAAAGTCTCAGGGACTGAGTAGTGAGTTGAGGTCAGAAAGGAGTGTTAAGAAGTGAAGATTCATGTGGTTTTGTAGACCATGTGAATGAAGATGATGACAAGTTAAAAAATTGTACCATCCAGAAGGAAGATCAAAAGAGGATGATTGGAGGGATAAAGGTATTCCTAGCATATAGCCCAGTTGAGGCCAATGTGTGTGTTACCAATGCAGCAACAACGAAAGGATAGCTAGTTGTGACTGTCTAAGAGATAGAGAAGATATTAGAAGCTGGCCAAGGAAAAGAAGAGGAGCACACAGTTGAGATGCTCACTCCATGGGAGAACGAGTTAGAAATGATGGAGGATTGGTTGAACCATCTAGAGCTAGTAGATGACTACCATGAGGAGACAGTCATGCAGATGTTAGCAGAGGAGCACTCCAAGAAATCACTTAGAATTTTCAGCCAGGGAGATGAACAGATGATAGTTGCGGTGTCAAGGCATGTAGTAGCAGATGAAGGAAAATTCTAATCTGAGGAGCAGCTGGAGGAAGCTGGAATTCAACCAGCAGAAGGAAAAATTGCAGAAGCAAGTCTGTTAGAGGAGGTGACTGAACAACAGGTTAGTCAAGAAGATAAGAATACAGAGTTGAATTTTGTAGCTGGGTGGCAAGCTAAGGCCACAGAGGAAGAATATGGCATGGGATATCTAGTTGATCTTCCCACTAATAAGGATGAAGAAGTGCAGTGGAGAAGATTGCATAAAGAGAGCCAGCCACTCGAGCAGCTGGACGAGATAATTAAGGAGATTAGAAGGCTGATGATCAGATCATCAGAAGCGGTCAACAAAGGGAAGATGAGTAGAGGAGAACCTGCCATAGCAGCAAGGAAGTAGCGGTAGCAACAACAACAAAGTAGTGGAGCAGATGGACAGCTCCAAAGAACTGTTTGGGATCTAGGTGGATTTCAATAGCGGTGTTGGGAAGCTCATGAGTAGGAGCTTGTGATTTTTGCAGCAGAGGAGTATGATGCAGGAGCATCTCTCCAAGCCATCTACGCGCCAGCCTACTAGCACATCAAGCGTGTTCAGTGGAGAGGAGAGGTGCAACCCTCTCACTTTCAAATTTAAAATTTGAATTTATTGTATAAAATGATTATAAGGCTGGTAGAGCCAAAAGCTAGGCATGTGCACAGGCTTATATAAAGGTTTCCTTAAATAGTTGTAAGGTTGAGATCTAGATTTGATTTAGACTAGACAGCCATTCAATGAAATTGAATGTAAATTAATGAGAGTTGGTGAGGATGGAGGGAAGAGCTCGAGGAGCCCCTCTTTGTAAAAAAATATCTTCTTTGCATATATTTTTTTTCAGTAGGAAGAAAAGTAGAAGGCATAAAAGAATAGAGAAAAGAAGAGAGAAGAGAGGAGATTCAAGACTCTGTTGCAGTCCGAGCTCACGTTGTAAAGAGGCATTTCATATTAATACAATCATAGCATTTTTTCTTGCATGTTTTTGTTCATGTGTTTGTTAATTCATGAATGAATGTCTTTATGCATTGATGATATGTTGTAGATGTATGTTTGTACGCATTTACATGTTATAGGCAGAATTCGTTGTCTGTTGAGTTCTTTGATTTTTATGTTTGGATTCTTTGTGGTTTCATGCATGCATGACAGAGTATTGTGGTCTCTGTAAGCCAGTGCAAGGAGTGCACTTCTAAATTCTNGCAGAGGTTTAGAAAACCCTTTGGAGGGTTCATAGTTTGAGAATCTCAGAAGGAGGAACACCTCTTAGAATACAGGTGGGAGCCAAGGTTACAGGCTTCGCAGCAGAGACAAAGGTCGAGACCTTTTGGAGAAAGAAATCTTCCAAGGGAAAGGAGGAAGGCCATGCTCAAGGTAGAGCACAACTACCATTAGATTAGTTGAAGAGACGAGATCTGGAATGTTGAGTTTCATGTCTAGACAATAGCAGGAGAGGGTGCAGAAGATTAGATCTGGGCCGTCAGATCTAGCACAAAGGACCGATAGCCGTTGGATCCTGAACAAACTCATATTTCGAGAATTCAGGGATTGGCGTGACAAGATATTTTGGAGTCACTGGATCGCAAACTTCCGGTTTGTGAAATCTCAAAAATATCAGGATCCATTGATTCCCCTTTGGAGCGGGGTTCGACATTTCGGCATATTGGAATTTGGCATTTTGGCATTTCAGAGTTCAGGGTTTGGAGAGGCAAGTGATTTTGGAGTCACTACATCATGAACTTCTGGTTCAAAAAACTCTGAAAGGATCTGGACCATTTGATCCAACTCATCGAGAGTCGTTGGATCTCATGTGCGAATTCCCATTTTGGGAATTTGGAGATTCGAACACCGTGGATTGGAAAGATAGAGAACAGGGAGAACTCTTGCATCATAGCTTCCCAGATCGTGAAAGCCAGTAGCACTTTGTCGTGGACCGTCATTTTGGCATTTCGGGACCTGGGTGATCAAGAGGCTAGGAGTCAGGAGACGTGGAGTCCTGACTCGCAATATCACGAAATCCCGAAAGCATTCGGAGGAATATCATGAGCCAGAGCCATTGAGCCCTTTTCGACATTTCGGCATTTCGGGGTTCAGAAAGTAGATGACGCAATGGATTGGGTCGTTGCATTACAAATTCCCGGTCACCAAAATCCTGATACAACTAGGACTGTTGGTTCAAGGGATAAATCTATTTTGGGTTCGGTAGAAGTAGGTGAACACTTACGCTTGATGCACATAATGTAGGTGGGGTTTTCATGGAAGGACCTATGGATCAAATTCATGGGGTTCCAATGAGGGCCTGAAATAACTATTTCAATTCTACAGATTCAGAGAAGAATGATCCTGTGTGAATCTTGGACCAAGGGCTAGGGGACTGCGTCAGTGTGGTATCATAGTTGATATTTTATCTAGTAGACTTCAGGCGAAGGAGACAACAGGTGAAAGAGGAGACAGAGTGTTGAATCTTTGTGGTGATTTTTCGCAGATGTGCAACAGTCAATAGACAGTCAGGAGGACTGTAGGAGATGTTGGAAGCACTCATGGTTGCAGAGTGAAAGTAAAAATTTTTCCAGGAGGGAAGACATGAATAGGAAGATGGCTACTAAAGGCCATGGGCATGGTCACAGGGAAGATCGCAAGCAGAAGAAAAACCCAGAGATGGATCTGGAACTTGTTGAGATAAGGGAGAGGATGGAAGAGCTTTCATTGCGAATGCAGTAGGATGAAAATCCGCATTGGGTGTATGAATGGCCTCTAAGGAGGAAAGCAAAGTGGCCAGTTAAGAAATTGTTGGCCAGAGGACAACAAAGACTATTGAGGAGGTGGCTGAGGTATGTGGAAAGCCTCAGAGATGAAGAGGAGATGTTTCATGTGTGTGAACCAAAGGCTTGGAGAAATATCAGTGATGAAGAAGAGAGATCGAGAAGATATCTCATAGACTACCAAGTTGGCAGAGATGGGATTTCAAATTTCCAGGTGGGAAATAGAAAGAGATCAAGCAAAGGTCTCGTATATTGCCAGGAGGGTGTGCTCAAAGTTCAAATTTCTAGGAGGGAAATGAGATGAGATCATTGGAGGATCTCATGGACTACCAGGAGGGAAAAGAGGAAATCCCATATTGTTAGGTGGCCAAGGGAGAGAAGTTGAGACTGTCTGAAAGTCTCAGGGATTGAGTAGTGAGTTGAGGTCAGAAAGGAGTGTTAAGAAGTGAAGATTCATGTGGTTTTGTAGACCATGTGAATGAAGATGATGACAAGTTAAAAACTTGTACCATCCAGAAGGAAGATCAAAAGAGGATGATTGGAGGGATAAAGGTATTCCTACCATATAGCCCAGTTGAGGCCAACGTGTGTGTTACCAATGTAGCAACAACGGAAGGATATCTAGTTGTGACTGTCTAAGAGATAGAGAAGATATCAGAAGTTGGCCAAGGAAAAGAAGAGGAGCAAACAGTTGAGATGCTCACTCCATGGGAGAATGAGTTAGAAATGATGGAGGATTGGTTGAACCATCCAGAGCTAGTAGATGACTACCATGAGGAGACAATCATGCAGATGTTAGCAGAGGAGCACTCCGAGGAATCACTCAGAATTTTCAGCCAAGGAGATGACCAGATGATAGTTGCGGTGTCAAGGCATGTAGTAGCAGATGAAGGAAAATTCTAGTCTGAGGAGCAACTGGAGGAAGCTGGAATTCAACTAGCAGAAGGAAAAATTGCAGAAGCAAGTCTGTTAGAGGAGGTGACTAAACAACAGGTTAGTCAAGAAGATAAGAATACAGAGTTGAATTTTGTAGATGGGTGGCAAGCTAAGGCCACAGAGGAAGAATATGGCATGGGAGATCTACTTGATCTGCCCACTAATAAGGATGAAGTAGTGCAGTGGAGAAGATTGCATAAAGAGAGCCAGCCACTCGAGTAGCTGGACGAGATAATTAAGGAGATTAGAAGGCTGATGATCAGATCATCAGAAGCGGTCAACAAAGGGAAGATGAGTAGAGGATAACCTGCCATAGCAGTAGGGCAGTAGCGGTAGCAACAACAACAAAGCAGTGGAGCAGATGGACAGCTCCAAAGAACTGTTTGGGATCTAGGTGGATTTCAATAACGGTGATGGGAAGCTCATGAGTAGGAGCTTGTGATTTTTGTAGCAGAGGAGTATGATGCAGGAGCATCGCTCCAAGCCAGCTACATGCCAGCCTACCAGCACATCAAGCATGTTCAGTGGAGAGGAGAGGTGCAACCCTCTCATTTTCAAATTTAAAATTTGAATTTATTGTATTAAATGATTATAAGGCTGGTAGAGCCAAAAGCTAGGCATGTGCACATGCTTATATAAAGGTTTCCTTAAATAGTTGTAAGGTTGAGATCTAGATCTGATTTAGATTAGACAACCATTCAATGAAATTGAATGTAAATTAATGAGAGTTGGTGAGGATGGAGGGAAGAGCTCGAGGAGCCCCTCTTTGTAAAAAAATATCTTCTTTGCATATATTTTTTTTTAGTAGGAAGAAGAGTAGAAGGCAGAAAAKAATAGAGAAAAGAAGAGAGAAGAGAGGAGATTCAAGACTYTGTTGCAKTCCRAGCTCACRTTGTAAAGAGGCATTTCATATTAATACAATCATAGCAGTTTTTCTTGCATGTTTTTGTTCATGTGTTTGTTAATTCATGAATGAATGTCTTTATGCATTGATGATATGTTGTAGATGTATGTTTGTACGCATTTACATGTTATAGGTAGAATTCGTTGTCTGTTGAGTTCTTTGATTTTTAGGTTTGGATTCTTTGTGGTTTCATGCATGCATGACAGAGTATTGTGGTCTCTGTAAGCCAGTGCAAGGAGTGCACTTCTAAATTCTNGAGGAGGTGGCTGAGGTATGTGGAAAGCCTCAGAGATGAAGAGGAGATGTTTCATGTGTGTGAACCAAAGGCTTGGAGAAATCTCAGTGATGAAGAAGAGAGATCGAGAAGAGATTTCATAGACTACCAAGTTGGCAGAGATGGGATTTCAAATTTCCAGGTGGGAAATAGAAAGAGATCAAGCGAAGGTCTCGTATATTGCCAGGAGGGTGGTGCTCAAAGTTCAAATTGCTAGGAGGGCAATGAGATGAGATCATTGGAGGATCTCATGGACTACTAGGAGGGAAAAGAGGAAATCCCATATTGTCAGGTGGCCAAGGGAGAGAAGTTGAGACTGTCTGAAAGTCTCAGGGACTGAGTAGTGAGTTGAGGTCATAAAGGAGTGTTAAGAAGTGAAGATTCATGTGGTTTTGTAGACCATGTGAATGAATATGATGACAAGTTAAAAACTTGTACCATCTAGAAGGAAGATCAAAAGAGGATGATTGGAGGGATAAAGGTATTCCTACCATATAGCCCAGTTGAGGCCAACGTGTGTGTTACCAATGCAGCAACAACGGAAGGATATCTAGTTGTGACTGTCTAAGAGATAGAGAAGATATCAGAAGCTAGCCAAGGAAAAGAAGAGGAGCAAACAGTTGAGATGCTCACTCCATGGGAGAACGAGTTAGAAATGATGGAAGATTGGTTGAACCATCCAGAGCTAGTAGATGACTACCATGAGGAGACAGTCATGCAGATGTTAGCAGAGAAGAACTCCGAGGAATCGCTCAGAATTTTCAGCCAGGGAGATGACCAGATGATAGTTGCGGTGTCAAGGCATGTAGTAGCAGATGAAGGAAAATTCTAGTCTGAGGAGCAGCTGGAGGAAGCTGGAATTCAACCAGCAGAAGGAAAAATTGCAGAAGCAAGTCTGTTAGAGGAGGTGACTGAACAACAGGTTAGTCAAGAAGATAAGAATACAGAGTTGAATTTTGTAGATGGGTGGCAAGATAAGGCCACAGAGGAAGAATATGGCATGGGAGATCTAGTTGATCTGCCCACTAATAAGAATAAAGTAGTGCAGTGGAGAAGATTGCATAAAGAGAGCCAGCCACTCGAGCAGTTGGACGAGATAATTAAGGAGATTAGAAGGTTGATGATCAGATCATCAGAAGCGGTCAACAAAGGGAAGATGAGTAGAGGAGAACCTGCCATAGAAGTAGGGCAGTAGCGGCAGCAACAACAACAAAGCAGTGGAGCAGATGGACAGCTCCAAAGAACTGTTTGGGATCTAGGTGGATTTCAATAGCGGTGTTGGGAAGCTCATGAGTAGGAGCTTGTGATTTTTGCAGCAAAGGAGTATGATGCAGGAGCATCGCTCCAAGCCAGCTACGCGCCAGCCTACCAGCACATCAAGCGTGTTCAGTGGAGAGGAGAGGTGCAACCCTCTCATTTTCAAATTTAAAATTTGAATTTATTGTATTAAATGATTATAAGGCTGGTAGAGCCAAAAGCTAGGCATGTGCACAGGCTTATATGAAGGTTGCCTTAAATAGTTGTAAGGTTGAGATCTAGATCTGATTTAGACTAGACAGCTATTCAATGAAATTGAATGTAAATTAATGAGAGTTGGTGAGGATGGAGGGAAGAGCTCGAGGAGCCCCTCTTTGTAAAAAAATATCTTCTTTGCATATATTTTTTTTTAGTAGGAAGAAGAGTAGAAGGCAGAAAAGAATAGAGAAAAGAAGAGAGAAGAGAGGAGATTCAAGACTTTGTTGCATTCCAAGCTCACGTTGTAAAGAGGCATTTCATATTAATACAATCATAGCAGTTTTTCTTGCATGTTTTTGTTCATGTGTTTGTTAATTCATGAATGAATGTCTTTATGCATTGATGATATGTTGTAGATGTATGTTTGTACGCATTTACATGTTATAGGCAGAAGCCATTGTCTGTTGAGTTCTTTGATTTTTAGGTTTGGATTCTTTGTGGTTTCATGCATGCATGACAGAGTATTGTGGTCTCTGTAAGCCAGTGCAAGGAGTGCACTTCTAAATCCTGCGGAATTTTAGACAAAGACGTGCGAGGAGGGTGCACTAGCTGAAATCATTGACTTAGGGAGGAAGCCTCAAGGTTGTTGATGTTAAAGGATAAATTCGTGAGTGCGGACATAGACCAATCTCCCCAGATCCACCTGGATCTGGAACAAACTGTGACAAAATACTACTCTTTCCCTAGTTCTAAAGTATTGAATGGACAAGAGAAGAAGGATGACGTACTTACTTTATGAAATCTCTCCTTATCTCTGTTGATCCTCACTCTGCTACGATGCTCTTGCGTCGTCCAATCACAACAACACAAACCAATCACATCAAAGACATTAATATATTCAAAACTCTAGACTATACATGTGATCAAGGAATCATGTAATAA